>CM037854.1:63905383-64096115 GCA_021234595.1 Delia radicum | reverse complement strand
TTTTTTTTTGCAAATCTTTGTTGTAATACAAACATATCTATCCTTTTAACTTCTTTCAGATGTAAATGATTTTGCAATCAAAATTCAATTATGAAAATATTAAAAACGTTTGCAAAATTTTGCATAATTTGGTAATAAAATACATTATGCATATTATTTTTTAAATAATTTGCTTAATTTAAGTTGTAATTATTTAATTTAATAATTAAAAATATTTACAAGAAAAAAACTTTTACATATGCTTTGTAAAATACTTGTCATGCCTATGTGGGTTTCGAACCTAGGTGTGATATTCTAGTAAATTGTCGTCTATAACAATATTTTCAGAGGTCGTTTAAGCACTGTATAAAAAATAAATTTTCTAATTCTGTATTGTTCTAAAAAATATTTTGAATTTTTAATTGAAAAATCATACACATCTAAAACATTACAATGATAATTAGTTTTGCATTCCAATAAAGATTTCAAGATATTTAAAAATTTTATAATTTTTCAAATTGCTTTAATTGAATATAATAATTAAAATTTTTTTGCAAAACATAATTAAAAAGATGCAATTATAATATCAAATTATAGAAACTTAACAAATATAATTTTCTGGCACGAAAAAATAACATCGTTTCAAATTTATTGTGCTTGGTGCAAACATTTTGAATTTATAATATAGTTTTTATAATTTGGTTTAGCAAAATTAATTAATTTAAAATTTGGTTTGAAATCTTTATTGGAATACAGAAATTATAGTATAATCGGTTTTGTTATACAAGGTTTTGCTACACAAGTGTTTTTTGGGGTGCCCTATTAATATTAGTATATTAATAAGAGTAATAAAGTTCGTCATAAATAACACATTTTTACACAAAAATATTTTTGTTTGGAAAATGTTTAAAAAGTTTTGAATTGTATTGCAATTAAAGGTAATATGTAGTCTAATGAAATTCTAAAGGACATTTGTAAATATTGTGGTGCACTGAATTCTCTATTTTAACAGATTCACTATTTTGAACAGTTCTTTGTAATTGCTCTATAAAAACATCATTTTTATGTGTTTCAAAAGTAAATGAATTTTTGCAATTCAATTATCGAAAAACCAAAAATTTTAAAATTTCACAGAATTTGATATAAAAAAAGAAAACATTTTTGCATATTATTTTTTAAATTAATTTTATTAGTTTTTAATTGCAAATATCATTTGTGGAATATAACAGATATTGTTACAAAAAAAAAAAAAAAATTTACAACTTTAGTGAGTTGCTAATCCTTGGTCTGCAAAGTTACAAAATGTTTGCACCCAACAGCTCTATCAATTGAGCATTGCAAATTGTTGTTTCAATTCAAATAAAAAAATCAAAATGCTTTAAGAACAATAAAAGCTTTAGTAACTTTATTATTTTATGCAGTGCTAAGACCTAAGACCTAAGTGTACTAATATACATCCATAGGTATTTAAAGTTAGAACATGTTTGTAAACTAAAATTCTACCAATTGAGCTACTGAAGCATAGAAAATTTTTTATTTAAATTCTAATTTGAAAACTATTTTTTTTAGAATCTATAAAAGCTTTAGAAAACTTGATTTTATGTATAGTGTTTCTAGAGCCTCTACAAATATTGTTATAAATGACAAGTTTTCTTTATTTGCCCCAAAAAAATATTGATATGTAATAATTGTAGCTTTTTAAAAAGTCTTCATTTTATTTACCAAATCAACACTAAAGCAGATAAAATTCTCGCAAATATGATTTTGTCGGCTGTCGAGTTAAGCCAATTATTTTTTTTTTCTTTTGCGGACGACTTAAGATTAGGGTGACGCCTATTAAACAATAGTGTTGACTATTATGAAAAATGATGAAACTTTTTAAACAACAACAAATAAAATCTAATATGGCAATATAATATTAGATTTTGGAGTTGATGTAGAACTAATATTCTAACTAAATACAGATTTTTCTGTAAATTTTAAAGACTTTTTATTTAAATTTTGTTGGTAAACGATTTAAATTTGTTTAACAATCAAAAATAAAAAAGATTTTTTAATTTTTCTTATGTCTTGTTTTCTTTCATTCGTTTTACTTTAAGTATTATATGTATTTAAGTATTATATGAAATGTTTTTGATAAATTAAAAAAAAATGCTAAAATAAACTCAAATAACAATTATTATTCATTTATTTCTTTAACAACATTCTGAGAAATAGAATTATTTAAAAGCACGTCTCTATACAATATCGATCACAATATTGTAGTTGATTATTTTGAACAGTGAAAATATAAATATAACGAATTCGCGCTATAATGAACGTTTAAAAGCACGAGTCAACGAAAACTGTTTTGTGCCATAAATTTGTTCGTTAAAAGTAAATATCCACTTTAGTGTAGAATTTTGCATGCATTTTACAATCATACTTACACTCAAATAAAAAAGTCTGTAAAAGTTTAAAGAAACACTGTAATTTTACAGAAAAGTTTACTGTTTTTAGGGCAGCATACGTTTAGTTAGTTTTAGCAAAGCATATTTGTAATTATCAGAGAAGACAAAAAATTATAAAATGCATTGTGTTTATTCCAAAAAAATATTGTGAAGGGTACGCCATCTAACGTTTTTTTTTCAACTAGTGCTTATTTCGTGAATGGTAACACTTAGCTAATGTCAGATAATTAGTTTTAAACTTCCGCTGAACGAATATGGTCCCGTATGTTCGTTATCTGTAAAAAAAGTGAAAGAAACTGGCAACCTCATCGATAAAACAAAGCGTGAAAAGCTAAAAAACAGTGCGTACACCCGAGAATATTGATGCTGTGGCAGAAAGTGTGCGTGAAGCGCCATCAACATCAATTCACCGTCGTTCTCAACAATTGAACATTTCGGAGACATCATTGAGACGAATTTTGCATAAAGACCTTGGTATGGCCGCCATACAAAGTCCAATTGGTTCAGGAGTTCAAAAAAAAATTTATTTGGCGGACCCTTTAAATTCCAAAAAGTAAAAAAACTACAAAAAGGTTAAAAAAAGGTAAAAAAAATACACTTTTTTAAAAAAAAAGTAAACAATTTTGGGAAAAAAGCATTTAAAGCAAAAAATATTTGAAACCGCAATTTTAAAGCTAAAAGGTGGTTAGAAAAAGTTGTTTCTAAGCCCATAAATATGTAACAAAATAATATAAAATATCAAATAACTGAGTAAAAATGTTCCTAAAAAAACATATTTGTGTTCTTTGGTAATTATTAGTAAATTAAACGTAGGGGGGGAAATTATTAAATTTTACTCAAATTTAGTAAAATTAAATAAAATATTTGTAAACTCTTAATGAAAATCAATTTGCGTAAATCGGCAAATTTCATGACAAAAAATTTGTATTTTTAATTTTAAAGTTATTATCGTTTTAAATTTCTTTTATATTTTAGATTATAAAAGTGTTGAACTTAAAAATATTTAGCTCTTAATAATGAAATGGTAAAATAAGCAGCAAAAATTAGTAAAACAGATTTTGTAATTTGTAAACTTTGTCCAAGAAATGTTATATCTCAAATATCATATCATATCTTATTTGATATTGATATATATTCATCCGTATCCAATTAGATCCCTCAATTAAATCCCTGGATTAAATTAGATCAAAATTTATCTCAAAATTAGGGGATCCAATAATATCTTATTTAAGATATAAGTAATCTAATAAAACATATGAGCTTTTTAAAAAATTGTCGACTCCCGTTGAAACTGACTTTAGATGACTCTTATTGCTCAAGGATTTTTTTAATTGAAAGTAACGATGGACAGGGTGAGGCAGATTATATTTAAAAACTAGAACATGCAAAGTTTCACGTTGATAGATCTTCACTTAAAGAATTAATGGCCATTTAAAAGTCGAAAAATTAAAAAAAGTATACCTGAAACTTGCAAGACTTTTTTCATTAATTTTCTTTTTATGCTTATTGGAGTCACTAGACTTGGAAGATACCTTAAGCAAAAAAGTAATTTGCATATCGCTGCTTTTTGTTGTATAGTGGATTACAAGTGAAACTAAAACTTACCTATTTTAAATTGTCACAGTTTTTCCATAGGATTTTTTTTTTATACAGTTTGAGGTACATCAAGTTGATGTCAGCGCACCAATAACGGCATCCAAATATCACAGACTTATAAACAATTGGCGTAAATTTTTTAAAAATTGGTGTTTTTTTGCGTCTGACATTCAGAATTATATTTGAAATGGGTTAGCGTCTTGTGTGAGCTGAGTTTCTTGGTAAACAGCAGCCCCAAGACAAACATACAATCTAAAATTTTTAAATGCAAACATTTCATGAACTTTAAACAATTTTCGAAATTTAAGTATTTTTTTCTCATGTATTTACACAAAATATGGCTTGAAAACATAAAATAAATATTCGCGACGGACTTAAATGATTTTAATGAACAAATACTAAAGTTTTAATGGCTTTAATATTTTTGGAACAAACAAAACTTTCATAATCTGAAAAAGTTATAGTAAAAAAATCGTAAGTTAAATAAGATTATTTTATTAAAATTTTATTACTGATAACTTATTTTGTATTTGTCGCCAGATTTTATAACTTTACGCTCCTGAAGAAGTTTGAATTAAGCAAACGAAACGTTGAGCAAAATCATGATAAATTGATTTTTATTTACAAACAAATGAGATTATTGACCAAAATAGCCCGTAAGGAAACCCCTTTTTAAAATCTAATTTAAATATTAACATTGGTCACAACAACAAAAAACTTGTTATAGCATATCATTTTTAATTTTTCGTAACCGTTACTGTAAAATCAATTCCATGTCTAAAAACTGGAAAAATGCATGTTTTAAAAGTAATCGCGGTTTTCTTTTTAAAATTCCAATATATTTGTGGGCGTTGTGGTGTGTGTAATAGTTAGCGCGTTGGATAGTTACACAGATGGTCCCAGGTTCGATCCCCTGCTACGACAAAACCAATTTATAAATGTTATATATATGAGTTTTCTATCAATTATATGTACGCATCATCCTTATATATCACTTAGCCCAACCGGAGTAAAATAATGAATCAGGGATATGAACCAAAAAAGCTTAAATGAGGGATATGAACCAAAAAAGCTTATGAACCAAAAAAGCTTAAGTGAACTCTCCATCAGTTGGAGAGCAACAACTGCTCTAAGACTTATCATTAGTATGTCTCTTATTTGCAAAAAAATTCGAATTGTTGACGGGACAACACTGGGTTAGATTAGGGCACATGAAAAATATTCTCAAATTTTAAATTTAAAAAAAAGTAGGGGTCGCTACCAGATTTTGAAAATTTTCCAGATTTTCATAAAAATATTTAATTAAAAGTTTTCAAAATATATTAATATCAATTTTTTCTTTTGTGTTACTTAAAAGCTCAAGTAAGTAGAAAAAAAAAAATTAATTTGTATAAGATTGTTAACACTTACCCCCACTACTTATGACAATAAAATAAAATTTTGCATTATTTTCAGACCTCTAATTGAAAAATTTCAAGAACTATAATAATTTCGGGCACTGTTTGTTAAATACAATCATTAGAATTAAAAAAAAAAAATATACTATAGTGATCCCTCACTCAGTGATCACCACTTAATGTGTGCATCGATTTAACGTTGGCCGATTTGAAGGAAAGTAAGTATTTTTGATAAAAAAAATGAGTTTTAAAAGTATAATTTTGGAAAAAGAATCTTATTTTATTTGATCAAAATTGCTTAGTTCCAAAACATTTAGCGCATTGTTAACCAATGTTGAATGAAGTACACAAATGTTACATATAATTAAATTGATGGTTATGACTGAATATTTTCAAATAAAAAATCTTTAGAAAAGTACAACATTTTGTAGACATGAGGCTCTTTTCTCTGTTTGAGTGCAAATACTTGACAAAAATTGATCATCAGTTAAATCGCCTCATGCACAAAATACGAATTCGATTTTTTGTCGGGACTTTTTCGGAATGATGCATTAAAAATTTTACTTAATTTAAAATTGAACTTATTTTCAATTAATTAATTTAAGAAATTTCAGTTATAACCATCAATTTTATTTTGTGGGACGATTTTGACATCCGGTGAATAAGGGTTAATGATGCGTCAAATATTTTATATTTCGGAACTAAGTAATTCTGATCTAATTAAACAATTTACAAAGTAATATTAGTTTCTTTCACAAAAAATATATTATTGAAATATTTTTTTATCAAAAATACTGACTTTCCTCCAAAACTGAAATCGCCAAACTGAAATCGGTCCACACACAAATTGGCTTCATTATTATTATTTTTTTAGTTCTTATGATGTGTCTTAAGAAAAGAACCCATTTTTTTTTTTTAATATTTGCAATCTTTAATTTTTTTTAATTTTATATTCATAATTGAAGTTTTGAAAATAATGCATAACTTTAAACATTTTTTTGGAATAGTGTGGCTAAGGGTTAACCATCTAATAAAAACTAAATATTTTTTCTGTGTATTTGGGGTTAAATATAATGCAAAAAAAAATTAAATATTTTTTTTTTTCTTGCTATTTTTTAAAAAAATTATATATATGAAAATATGTCCTTTTTGAAAATCGCTAAAATTTTAAAAGTCTGGTAGCAACACTTAAATTTTTTTCGAAAAATTTAAAAAAAGCTAAAGAATTGTTATTTGTGAGTCTTTTTCGAACTTAGGGTTGTCCCGTTCAAAATTAGTAAATTTGTTTTATAAGAAGTAGCCTACACTCAGGGAACTTCTGCTTTAAAAATATGCAGTTGTTTTGGGTTGTAATACAGTTTCATTATTTTTAATGTAAATGTAAGTCATTTGTAGAACAAATAAAATTTTTAACTAACCTTGTAGTTCATTTAAAAAAACAACTCACATCAATTGACTGTTTTATGATTTTACATTCATTTTTTACAGTTGTTTTTTGTTATTTAAAAAAATAAATAAAAAATTTTTTGGTTTATTTTTTTACTACCATGTGGTTCATTTTTACTACAATTGTTAGTCATTTTTGAACATTAAAAAACAAATGACAATGTTAGTTGAATTTAATGAAATGTAAGTCGTCCTTTTTTTAAATGAAATTTCATTTGTTTTGACTACAATTGCTGTCGTCTTTACCAACATAATTTCCTAAGTCTACTTATCATCTTGCGTAATTACAGTGTTGTCATGTTTGAAACCCTTCATATTTCCACATCTTTCATCTCTGCTCTATAACCTGAGTACTGCTTCTCTTAACGAAATTTTTTTTTTAATTTTCATTAAACCTAAAACCCATATAATTTGTGTGCCTTTAAAGATAAATTATTAAGGATCATAGATAAAGGAGTCTTAAATATCGGATAGCACATACATCAAAGGTTGGTTATTCATGTCAAACAAAATTTCAAAATATTTTGCATCAAAGTGTTAATAATTTTTAAAAGTCCTCGTATACATACCATGTATATGTGATTATAAGCATATGGTGTCATATATAAATTTGTTAACTCCATAAAGTGAAAAATATTAACTATTAAATCGTTTTGTAATAAAAATTAGTACAATTACTATATATAAAACGATATAAACATTTTACTATATTTTTCAAACAAATTTTTTGTTTGTGAGTGTATTTAAAATTTCACTATAGTATTATAATGTTTGTTGTAAAATATATGTGTATCATTCATTACTTGTTCATAATATTTTCCATTGCATTACCCCACATTCTATTAACGCCATTTACATTCCTTTTGCCTCCCTACATTTCAGAATTGTTGGTTGTTTATTATTGTTGTCACATAATAGATGAGGTGTTTGATTGCTTTGTCTGCATGGTTGGTTTGGTAGTGGTCTGTAAGTTGTTGTAAGTTTTGCAGTTGATATTGTAGTTTTTGGTTTTTTGCATTGACAATTGACAATATCATATCGAGTACTATCATGATTACTTTAGTGATGTTAATGCATTTAAATTTGTATACAGTCATTAGATATTCTATTAGTTTTGTTACATGCTTTTGATAATGGACATGTTTGTGTTGCTTTATTGATGGTAATTTTAAAGTTTTGTCAGAAGAAAAACAAAAAGGAAAAATTTAAATTAAATCATAATACTTTTTTAAACAAATTATTAAAATATAAAAAAGTTTTTTTAAATAAAATCATTAAAAATTGTACAAATTTCCTGTGAAAACTAATAATAAATTTAATAAAGTGTTCAAAAATACACAGAGAAAAATTTTGCTATTTGAAAACAGAAATTTAATAACTACAACTCAAATTCGTTTATTACGAATTATAGACGTTTGGTACAACTTTACATTAGTTTTCATACCGAAGTTCGGTTAATTCAACTCAATTTTAGTTGCAACACTAAAATATTCAGAAATCTAATGTTAATATCGTTGTATTAACTGAATTTATCAGTTGTTACCATTAATATACACTTTTCAATTTGGTTGGCAGTTTATTTCTCTGTATGTATGTTTACATTAGAACGGCATTTTTTTTTCCAACTTTCGGTTTTATCAATTATTGTGGCGATTATTGGAGCACTGCATCTACAAATTAGGTGGTGCGAATTTGAGCGGTCCATGGCGTACCGATAACAAAGTTTTCGATTTTTGAAAATTTTTCTTAAACTTCTTTAACAAAACAATGTCTTGTTATACATAACTTTTAATTAATTTGGAGTGCCAAATACGAATATTTAAAAAAATTTGTAATCGGAGCAAAGGTTTTCAAGGTATTGCGTCTCGATTTTTAATAAAAATAAAGTGTTTTCCTCCATTCTCCATTTTTACTTTAACTTTTGATTTTAATTAATTCATGTTTTGATTGTTGTAGCACTCGGTCACTCGAATAAAAATTATTCGATTAATCGAACAAACAAAAACAAATTTTGAACAAACAATTTGAAAATCATCATTTTCTAATAACGTATAATTCGAATAAATGTTGACAATTAATCGAATAAAACTAATAGTTTTAGAAAAATATAGTTTTATTGAAACCTTTGGGAAAATTAACTAATTTTGGAAATTATCGCCATATCAAACTAAAGCATCTCACGAAAATAGATAAGTTGTAAAAAAAGAGCAACAATTTTGTAATAAATTGCCAATATTTCAAACTTTTTAAATCCTGTTAACCGAAAAATAGGTAAATTTTTTGTTTCTTAAATACGATAAATCGCTAAGAATTGGAAACAGCGATTCTTTATATTTTGTCTAACAAAATTCCTTACTATTTTGTGCAAAAAAGTTTTAAGACTAAACTTAGTATGGAAGTTTATTAAAAACAATATTTAAAAAATTTAACAAAAACAAAAAATCTAAAAACAATAAAACTTTAGAGAAAACTTCAAAATGTGCTCTAAAAATACAAAAATATGTGTAAAAATAAGTTTTTTCCTTAAAAAATGTACTCTTAAGATCAGAATATGAAGAAACACTCCAGTGTAGCAACGATAATGACACGCCATTACTTTTCTGCCTACCTGTAATGACACCACTCTGCATTATATACACACCAATAATAAGGGTTTATTAATAATTAATAAATTATCCCATTATTTTAATACAAAAAGTAATCCATTACTAATTTTTTATCATTATTTTCAATATAAAGTAAAGATCTCAAATAATTTTTGAAATCAAGTTTTAAACTCATTCTTTTTCAACTCTAGTAGGTAACTAGTAACTATGTGCTTATTTT
Source organism: Delia radicum (assembly GCA_021234595.1). NCBI lineage: Eukaryota > Metazoa > Arthropoda > Insecta > Diptera > Anthomyiidae > Delia > Delia radicum. Next base: position 64,086,421 of record CM037854.1, on the reverse strand, counting down.
TGATTTTTTGTAAGCTGAAAAGTAATGGCATTTTTTCTTTATGTTCTTATATATCAAGTATAGCATGTGGAGATATCTCAGATGGTAGAGAGGTTGACTGACAACCTGGAGTCTCACTTTCGAATACAGTGTGGGTACATCTTATTAAAAAACATTTCAATAAAAAAAACAGTTATGACATTGTTAATGGCTATTGTAAGTACTTGCCGTTACCAAATATGTACTTTTATTACCACTTATATGGTAAGGCTTTTCTACACAGGGATGTTATTAAGACCAAATATGCAATATATCATATAAGAAATTAATGAGAAAATTCTTTTATTGTATGTTTTAAATTATTTTTATTCGTAATTCCTTCGATTAATCGAATAATTTTAAAAGATTAATCGTTTTATCGTTCGATGAAAAAAAGTTTGGTCGTTTATTTGATCAAAATAAAAACCCGATTAAATGACAACTCTAAGCACTAAGTCCAATAGTTTTGTGGTGCTAAATTTAAGAAAAATTTGACTATTTAACCCTTGGCGGCATGCAGACAAAGCCTCAGATATATGGAAAACAATTAAAATTAATTTCCAAAAATATATGTTTTGATCTAATTTAAGACATACACACAGAGAAATAAAGTGCCAACCGAATTTAAAAATGTATATTAATGGTAACAACTTATAAATTTAGTTAGTACAACGATATTTATATTATATTTGTTAATATTTTGCGTGTTGCAAGTAACATTCAGTTGAATTAACCGAACTTTGTAGTAAAAACTAGTGTTAAGTTGTGCCAACCATCTGAAATTCGTAATAACTGAATTTGAGTCGTAGTAACCCAATTTGAGTTGGCAAATAAATAATTTTTTCTCTGTCTGTAATTACGATCAAATGAAAGCAAGTTTTGTGTATTATTTCAGTGCAAAACAAAAAAATTTAAGATATTTTTTAAAAAATTTCTATAATAAAGGCAAATTGCGCCATATTTAGTGAAATTCAAATCACAATATCTCGAAACCGTTCAAAATATTCGTGTTCAGCATGCCAAAATTATTAAAAAAAAATATGTTTCGCAAGACATATTTCCATTAAAGCAATTTAAGAAAAATGCTCAAAAATCTAAAAATTTGGTAAAGATATTCGATTTTTCTCAAATAACTTTTAGACATATTACTACAATAATCTGAACAATAAATTGAAATTTTTCAAAAAAAGTTGTTCTTCATAAACTCAAAAAAAAAAAAAAAATTCGGTAAAGCCAGTCACATTTTTGCTGGAAGGATCCTTGCAGAAAAATTTGCTAATATCAACAAAAAAAAAAATTAGTAAATTTAGCAAGAAGTTTGCTTATTTAAGAAATTTTTTGCTGATAATCGCAATATTTCTGCAAGGATCCTCCCAGCAAAAATGTTGCTGACTTTACAATCACTTTTTTATGAGTGTACAAAAATGCCGCTCTAGTATATATTCTTAATCTGAGTAAAATAGATAAAACAAGAAAATCATTGTTCTTATATATTACCTTAGGCATTTTATGTAGAAAAAATAAATAAAATTGCATAGTCTATTGGATAAATTAAAAACTTGTAGAAGAATTTATGCAAATATTCAACAATTTTATCCACATAAAATAAAAGAGAAATAAGAATATCCAAAAATAATTCGTATCCTTTTTTTCTATGAAAACGCCCTGGCGTATGACAGTTGTGGGTATTTAAGTTAAATAACACTTATACGCCTAGTATTCCTTCAAAGAAGATTTTTGTTTTTGCATATTTTAGTTATGTGTGCATATCTTATTAGTAGATTTTCTCTGTTTTTTTTTTCTGTTTTATAAAATTCTTGCATATTTTTGCAAAATAGGTTTTCCTTCTTTCAACAAAAAAAGAAGAAAAAAATACAGAAATGTTTTCATTTCATTTAAATTTTTGCTGACTTTTGTAAAAAAAAACAAAATCCAAGAGATAGGCAATTTTTTTTGTAGACTTAAGTAATCGAATAGTCATTGTATATGTTACTGTAAACAATTCTCACGTCAATTGTCAATTTTTTTTTATGTTTTCTGACTTAACCTTAAATAAATAGAGCATTTTTTTTGTCTTTTCTTTTTTTAAGTGGGGCAAAAAATTGAATTTGTTACAAAGGAAAATAGCACTTAGAAATTTGTTTCCTTTTTGGTGTAGCTTTTGATTTACTATGGTTTTTGATTTTTTCGTGAAATTTTCGTATTCTGTTACAATAATATAGTGATGCCCTTTTACACGATTTTACATTTTGGCAGGTGTCCTAAATGGAATTAATTTTTTTAAGTGTCCTATTAAAAAAGATATGTGTCAAATATTATACATTGCTTATCTGTAGAACTGTTGTGTAGAAATTTTTTACAAACAAGCAATTTTATTAATGACTGCCGAAATCTTTGTTTGTCAACGAAATTGACGATGCGGTTTATTATAAGAGGCACAAAAATATTTTCGACGGAAAAATTTTAATTTAAAAAAGTTTGAAAATGTTAAATTACCTTTAATTGAAAAATACTTGCACTAACTTATAATCTAGCAAAAACTTGCCACTTTTCTGTATGTAAATAGAAAGGGGTCGTATACAATATTGTAAAAATTTAGCTAAATATCATTTATTATTCATGCTCTTCTAAAACACTAATAATGCAAAATTTTTATAAAATATGGGCTAAATTCTTCATAAAGCGTCTGAATTTTTTTTAAAAATTAGCAAGAATCTGTTATTTTTAAAATTAAACTGATCCGAAAATTTGTAATTATGAGTTTCCAAATGGTAACATTGAGTTTTACAGCAAAAAAGCGAAAATTTGCCACATTTAGCAACGAACCGTAAAAAAACCCCTATGAAAAAAAAAACTTTAGAGAAGTGTTCTTAATTTGTGGTATTAGATTTGTTTCTATTATCCTTTTTGTTCATTATAAAGGGTCCGCCAAATAACTTTATTTTTTTGAAAATGCTATAAAAAAAACTACTGAATATTTTCTCAAATTTCGTTTTTTATTTGAAAGTACAATCCTTCCGGTTAATAATGCAAAAGAATTTCATTCAAATGGCTGCCTAGGCTGGCCTTGCAGTAGCCTACACGATCGGTCCAATTTTTAAGCACATTATCGATTGTGTGCAGCTGTATTTCACCAATGGCTTTACGAACATTGTCCTTTAAAGCGTCAATTGTCTCTGGCTTGTTGGCGTAACACTTATCTTTGACGGCACCCCACAAATAATAGTCCAACGGTGTCAAATCGCAGCTCCGAGGTGGCCAAACGACATCAGCTCTGCGGCTGATAATGCGAGTGTAGCTTCGGCTGTGTGGCACGTAGCGCCGTTCTGTTGAAATCAAAGGTTGCCAATATACTCCTCTTCAATTTTTGTGAACAAAAATTCGTGCAACATGGCCCGATAACTGTAACATTGACTGTAACGGCCACTCCTTGCTCATTACCATGATTTACACAACCATATTCGTTCAGCGGAAGGATAAAACTAATTATCTGTCAAATCAGACATGAGCTAAGTGTTACCATTCACGAAATAAGCACTAGTTGAAAAAAACGTTAGATGGCTGACCCTTTATAAAGATTTCAAAATGGTGAATTTTTTTTCGTTTCCGCCTTTTAAATTACTTTCTTATTTTGTTTCAAAATTGATCTCAATGTTGGATAATCAAATTAAGATCTTGATCTTAAATATTTAAATCTAATTGAACCTAATAAGATCCAACAATATCAGTAATTTTTGATTTATTGAATTACATATTTTGAGATTAATTTGGATCTACTTAAATTCCAAGAAATATTTCATTTTGAATCAAATTAAAAACAAACAACAAAAGTTATAAAAAAAAAATTAAAATAAATGTTTTGTCTTCAAACGCATTTATAATTATAAGAGTTCGTCAGAAAAGTATAAAATTTCTTTATTTTTGGGATATCGTCACATTTTGAAATGTTTTTGCATTAATAAAAAAACGGCATTATTATTTTTTTTTTTTAATTCATGATTTAGGGTTCGTACAGAGCAAAACAAAATTGCATTTATATGAAATTTGAATTCACCTTTCGATTATACACCAAAAATTAGTTTACATAAGCTTTTTCCCCCTTTTTTAAAGTGTACTGTTTAGGCAATAGAGTGCACAGTGGGATACTCCAAATTTTGAACGCGTCACAACCCAAGGGTGGCAGTATGATCACTCACAGTAGTGAACTTTTTTTTAATTTTTAGTGCTCGCCATTTTTTTGTTTCTCATGCGGTTTTCAAAAACTATATATTAATACATATTTGTATTCTGCTAATAAAGACCAACACGCCTCCAATAAGTTAGCGGATGTGTCTGTAGATACTCCAACATATACCGAATTTACTGAGTAAGTTCTTAAAAAAACCTATTTTTGGATTTTTTTTTGTTACTTTTGGAAAGTGTGGGATTGTTTACTGTAAATCATCAAGTCTGACTTCAATTTCATATTTATATTTAACACTGCAGCCACACGATCAAGATTTTCTTGATATACTTTTACATATACTGTTTGTCAAAATATGTGAAAATTGACAGCTGTGACGTAGGCTGCACGCAAGTTGAAAGCAATTTAATTTTTCAAGATGTCGTCGTCAAAGGAAAAACAAAAACGACTTCAAAAGAATTGTAGTAAGCTGTTTTCTTGAAAGTAAATTCATACACTCCACTTGAAAGAGAACTCTGAAGCAAGTTCGTTTCAATTTAGAAAGTGTGAGTGTATTGGTAAAAGAGTGTGAGTGTATTAAAATTTGATAGGCAAAAAAAACTTGATCGTGTAACCCTCAAGTAAGTCCAAAAAATCATTCTATTATGCCTATGAATAAATATTTTATGGAATAGTGAAACGAACCGATATTGTTACAATATCGAAACGATATCAACTAGGTGATATCAATTATCAGATATCTATCTATATACATAAAACTCATTTTCTGTTTGTTTGCTTGTTATCAATACAAATTTGCAATTCTCAACGGATTTTCCTCAAATTTGGCGTGAATAATCCTCGGACTTCAACTTAGAGCGTAGTATAGTTTTCATCGACCACGCTCACTTCTATGTCTACTTTTGACAAAAAATGTATAATTAAAATTTTTTTCATTTATAGTAATTAAATGTGCTAAAGTCCCAAAACTTATTTAACAAATTGTGAAAAGCAATCTGATGTAGGCGTGTCCCTATCCGGATTTCATTCCTGCGTAAGGAAATCTTCAGGGGACTTTGTTATTAGAATTTCTAGAGATATTTGTTATGTTAAATCACAAACTCAATGAGAATTTCTTGTCCTCGTCTAGGAGCGAGATTCAAAATTTAAAATATCAAAGAAAAAACAAAAACAACAACAAAAAATTGTCACAATTGGCTTTGTCATCTTCCAAATACTACTCTGTTTTTTTGACAGACCTAGCAATGTAGTGACGTTTATTCAAGTAAATCAACAATAGAAAATCATATGTTTTCTATTAGTGTCAGTTACATTTAAATTTGCACAATCACCTGCATATTTGTTATTTAAATTTATTTTCATCTGGATAAACATTAATTGCATTTATAGTAATTAAATGTGCTAAAGTCCCAAAACTTATTTAACAAATTGTGAAAAGCAATCTGATGTAGGCGTGTCCCTATCCGGATTTCATTCCTGCCTAAGGAAATCTTCAGGGGACTTTGTTATTAGAATTTCTAGAGGTATTTGTTATGTTAAATCACAAACTCAATGAGAATTTCTTGTCCTCGTCTAGGAGCGAGATTCAAAATTTAAAATATCAAAGAAAAAACAAAAACAAGAACAAAAAATTGTCACAATTGGCTTTGTCATCTTTTTTTTTCACCTTTTTCGACTTTTTTTCATTTTTTTCGAATACAAACTTCTAAGAAAATTTTAAGGGATTTCTTTGAAATTACTCACATATGTTCTACGTGTCCCGAGGAAGGCCTCAGTAAAAGTTCTATTACCGTAGCCCACTTCAATACCGACTTTTGATCAAAACGTCAAAATCAAAAAATTCCACTATTTTTAATAAAGCTTATTTTTTTAATTTGAAAGTATTAAATCCAACCAAAACATTTTAAGAAAAACCATTTCGTTTTTAAGAAAATTTCTCCCCCGTATAATAAACCTACTGATTTTTTCGCAATGTCTTTATGATTTAATTTTTTTAAAATTTTATTTTTCCTTACCGTTTTTGGCAATAACAAGTAAATGAAAAAAAGCAAAAAAAAATTTTTTAAGTAGAAACTTTTTCGAAACCATGCACTCAAATCAATATCAGACATCTTTATTGATAAAGCACATTGATTTATAGTCGTGACTTGCTACTGATCCACCTTAGTTGTGTAATCGAACCAGACTTTTTGTAAAAAAACTGCAGCGAAATGTTATTGAGGCTGCTATTCTCACAAACGATGGTATTGGAGAAAATGTTTTCATTACGGAATTCCGTTAATTTCTTCCGACATGCCCTTTGATTTGAAACGACTTCAATTTCCTGTACGTCTAGCATTTGCTATGACCATAAATAAGGTACAGGGACAATTACTTAAGGTAACGTGTATTAAGCTAGAGTATCCATGTTTCTCACATGGCCAACTATATGTTGCATGCGGAAGAGTTGGCAGCCCACGAAACCTCTACATATATGCCCCTCACGGTAAAACCAAACACATTGTGTATCCTAATGCTTTACAATAAATTCGGCACATATTCGATTGAAAAACAAAATCTAAAATCTTATTTCACAAATTTAAAATGGAATCTTTAATTTCAAGTTTAACGTTAAAATACTAACTGATTCTACAAAACACAACATCTATTTCCTAGCTTAAAATATTTTCTGCATTCAAAAATCACAGTTGACCCGGTAAACACCGGGCACTTAAGCTAGTGGTAATCATAATTGTAATACGAAAACGACAGATTTTTTGTTCTAAAATGTTCCTTTGCTAACTATATCGTTTTTCAAAGCAAATATGATACCGTTTTCACTGTCGGAATTCTCTGGAATAGAAAAATCTTCAAACTCCAGTCTGGAAACGAAAAACTACCGCTATTACAGGCGATAATAATATCGCTAATAATATAATCATCTATTTAAATTTTGATAGTTAAACTTAGCATATCATTATTTTTATGTAAATTTAAGTTAGACCTGTCCATCGTTTCTCTCAACTCAAAATAAGCTTTGAGAAATAAGAGGCATCTAAAGTCAGTTTCAACAGGTGTCGAAAATTTTTGAAATTGCTAATATAAATGAATTGTGTCAATCTAAAGTTCGACAGCCATCATTATTAGAGTTGAGTTTTGACAAATAACAATAAATAAAGTAATTTATAAAGATATTTCGTATATATAATCAAAAAAATCGCTTTAGTCAATGCAAATTTAGTAACTAAATATTACTATATTCAAGTACAAGAATTTTAAAACCAAAAATACATAAATACTCAAATCTCAGGTTGTCTTTAATAACGTTTTACTAAAATACAAATTTAAATTAAGTAAGTACAGATTTAAGTTTTAAAAAAATTCAGATTTTTGTATGATATCTTTACTATTAGCTACAAATGTCATCATGAATTCTTAATACCCAGAGTATGTAGTTATTGTTATGTTTTTTGAAGACAAAAATGTATAGATAGTTTACAAATATGTAAATGATTTGTTGAAGGTAGCATTTTTCGAGATGTGACATAAGAGATTGTTATTTCGTCTTCTCCTTTGTCGTCATAACAATTTTTTGTTGTAATGTTTACTAAAACAATGAATATAAATTGAAATTTACTTAAAAATGAGGGGAAAAAACAAAGTAATAAAAAAAGAATGGAATGAACAGGATTAGGTAAGCATAACTAAAAGGATACGTGCACAGAGAGGATTTATCGGAAGAGTTTTAATGAAATTTCGTCAATATGTGAATGAAGTTTTTTCCACAATGAGAATGAAAAATTTCTTAAACTTTGTGAAAAAGTTTCTTTGTTTTAATAAAATAGTTTTTAATGCAATTTTTTCATTAGTCATATGAAATTTTTAATAAATAATATGAAATTTTTCATTAAATTTTATGAAAAATTTAATTAATTTCATGAAAAGTTTCAATGGAAGATTTCCAGTGACAATTTATAGATCTATTGTAAAAATATATTCATATCATGCAGATAATTCTCTCTGTGTATGAAATTAATTTTAAGAAGAAATTAAAAAAAAAAAAATAGAAAAATTAAACACAATTATTTATTACACTCAAGGAACTGCCGCTTTAAAAATATGTAGGTGTTTGGGTTGTAATACAGTTTCTTTATTTTTAATGTAAATGTCAGTCATTTGTAGAAAAAATTAAATTTTTTACTAACCTTGTAGTTCATGTTAAAGAAACAAACTACATTAAATGACTGTTTTATGTTTTTACAATCATTTTTTACAGTAGGTTTTAAAAAAAATAAAAAAAATAAATGTTTGTTTATTTCTTACTAATATATATGGTTTATTTTTACTACAATTGTGGTTCATTCTTTGAACATTAAAAAACAAATGACAATGTTAGTTGAATTTAATGAAATGTAAGTCGTCCTTTCTTTAAGTGAGTCAGGAGGGAGTTCTACACTTGATTCCAATACTAACCAGGTCACTTTATTTTGTAGTATTGATACGAACACAGAGATAATTTTCTTGGACGAGTTTTAATGAAATTTTTTAATGAAATTATGAAGAAGAATCAAAATTAATCAAAAATTTCTTGAAGTGTATGAAAAAGCTTCATAATTTTTATGAAAATATTTTTATTTAAGGAAACTTTTTTGTTAGTCGTATGAATTTTTTAATAAATAAAATGAAAATATTTATAAAATTTACAAGTTTGATATAATTTTTATTAAAAATAAAAATTATGTTTTTTTGACCTTTAATTGTGCAATGAAAATGAAAATTATTCAAGTTCGAGGCCATACTCTATATTTCTTCATTAGGATATTGTCCTAACAAATAATCTATAGAGTTTTTTGTTTTCAAATTTATTATTTGACCCTTTCAGGAATGTGTTGATATATCTATTTCGGGAATTTTCTAGGTTCCCATCATCAGAACACGTTTTGAAAGCGGTAACAATCCTATGCCAAACATTAAACATTCATATTAACTAGTTTACTCACTACATGAGAACTAATATACATATGAGCTTGAAGTTTACTTCCCCTGTTTTGTTTACAAACTAAACAAAATATAAACAGGAGAGAAAAACAAAAAACGTGTATTGAATATCCACCAGAGGTGGACCTTGCACATAACAAACAAGTTTTCAATTTATTTTTTGATCAATGGTTATAATCTTTAACTTCTAGCTCATATGTATATTAGTTCTCACGTAGTGAGTAAACTAGTCATATGAATGTTTGATGTTTGACATAGGATTGTTACCGCTTTCAAAACGGGTTCTGATGATGGGAACCTAGAAAATTCCCGAAATAGATCTATCAACACATTCATGAAAGGGTCAAATTACAAATTTGAAAACAAAAAACTCTATAGATTATTTGTTAGGACAATATCCTAATAATGAAATATAGAGTATGGCCTCGAACTGGAATAATTTTCATTTTCATATTTATAAAATTTTATGAGAGACTTCATTAATTTCAATCGAAGAATTCAAGTGTATACTCGTTCATAGATCAAATTAAAAAATGCATTTATATCATGCAATTAATTCTCTCACTGTATTTACCTTGGTGATTATAAATACATATACCATACATAAGCCTATATTACGTCCCAGTTTGACATAATTATTTAAACAAGCTTCTTGTAGAACAAAGTCTTGTTAATATGTTAACATCAAAATTATATTATTACCACATATAATACAAATATTTACACAAAGATCTTATAATATCCTTTAGAGATTTTAACAGACATACATATTTATGATAATAACTTAAGAATATGTATATTATCCCAGCAATATGTCGGTAATAGATTGGTATTACGGAACAATTTACCTGGTAATAAGTTAAATTTCTTACCTTTGCATTACTTGGCAACTGTTGGTATTACTAATAGCCCCTTAGTACCTCCAAATTCACACACAATCAAGAACAATCTAGCTATTTGCCAACTGAAATTCAGTTACTATGACTCAAATTCGGTTATTAGGAATATCAATCGGTTAGTACAACTGAACATTAGTTTTCCCAACAAAGTTCGGTTAATTCAACTGAATTTTAGTTGCATCACCCTTAATATTTAGAAATCTAATGTTAATATCGTTGTACAATCTGAATTTTTTAGTTGTTACCATTGAAATACTTTTGTCAATTTGGTTGGCACTTTATTTCTCTGTGTGCATGTTGAAATATATTTTTATGGAAGAATTAGTTCGTTTCTACATAAAATTTATTACAATTAAATCTTTTCAACAAATTTGACAATTTCAAAATAATATTCGATCTAAAAATTAATGATTAAACTAAAATTTGTTTGATAGTTCTCTACCTATAAGTGAGGAGTAACATGAACATGATACCGAGATAATTAGTTACCTCGATGGACATGCCAGTGTTAAAATAATATGGTTTGTAATAGAAAAGTAACAACTTGCCTTCTCATTACAAGTTTTTTTTTCCACATAAAACTAAGAAAAATTTCATATTTCAAATTAAAAATTTAAATTTAATACTCAATATAATAAAGTCAAATTTTCAACAAAAAAAAATTCATTACATTTATACTGGAGGTAATGTGTGATGAATGAGCATGTACTAGTTAAAATAATAGGGTTTGTAATAGAAAAGTAACCAGTTACCGACTTTAATTTCTTTAATACCTAAACATAATACCGTGTAATAGAGAGTTTTGCTGGATAGCTATATATTAGGGTGTCCCTTAAAAATATATTTGTCATTACACCACCCAAATAAATCGATTTTTTTCTGAAAAACCTTAAAACGTGCCTTATTTCGGACGAAAATGTTCCATTTTTGAATTATTAAAAAATCTTAAAATTCGAAATTTTAAAAAATAAAATTTTTTTATTCCATTTTTTTTAATTTCGAACTGTCAAAAAGACGTAAGAATTAAAATTTAACTGGATATGCTTCTTTACTTATTTTTTTTTTAACTTTTCTTTGGTTTTTGCAATTACTATGGAATTTGAACATACAACATTCTTCTGTTAAAATATTTCTTATGCACTTACGGTCTTTTTGCCGGCTTCACTGAGAGAATTCTCTGCCTGACATCAAAGAATTTTTGCATTAGATCTATGAAATGTTACTGGAACTCGTCCATTGTAACTTTTCATTAAATTTATGATTCTTTTCATAAAATGTAATGATATATTCCATTTTATTTATAAAAAATTTCAAACTATTAATGTAAAAGTTTTATTAAAAATGGATTCACTAAAACTATAAAAACCATTCACGAAGTTTAAAAAATTTTCACTCGCATTGCGAACAAAACTTCATCAGTGTAGTGAAAAAGTTGCATTAAACCTCGTCCAATAAAGTTATTCAGATAAAGAGTGCTGACTGTTCGGATATCATTAACCCTCTAACCGGCAAGACCGTAGAAATGATCGGATCAAGCCAATATTTTTTTTCAAGTAAAGTTTTAATTTTCAGGTAAAAAAAACATTCTGAACGAACGCCAGGTAAAAAATAGTGAAGACCGTCTGTAGACGGTCTTGCCGGTTTGCGTGTAATAAAACATCACAGGTAAATTTCATATACAAAAAAGTTTTATTGAAAAAAATTAGGAAAAATAGCTAAATTATTTATTATTTAAGATTTTGGTAGTCCCAAAAATAATTCTTATCGACTTGACCGCGTAAATGCAGGTTGCATTTGGAACAAACGACTTGGGTGTCAAATTTCTTGCAATGTTTACACTTTTTTTGCTTTTTTATCCACCCAAACAGGAAAATGATCGACACCATCGAACCGAACATCAGCAACTTGATGAACAGCTCTTTTCCTAACACTTGATATACCAGGCTGTTGTGATAAAGGCTCATCGAAATTTTGAGCATATGATGATCGCCCTGCTGGCCGTTTATTTTTGAAAGAAACAAGTCCAGCAGCTATTTCCTCTCGAAAATCTGGAAGCTGTAAAAGTATAAAGTGAATGCATTTGTAGAGGCCATGTCCACAAAATGGTAGAACAATCTAATCATTATATTACGAGTCTAAGCTCGAATATGGTATCGACCCATGAGACCATCCATAAGATCTACTTCACCCATGTGAGCATTGTATTCTCGGATAATTTGAGTGCAGTTGATTTCGATGAATTTCTTTTGCTTTCTATCCCGAGGAGCCTTTGATGGTTGTTCGTCAGGATTAGTTCGTGTCGAAGCGTTTAACACCGACACATGTCGATGCCAAGCGGACACATTTGTTATCCTTCCATAACACAGTATTTACATCGACTCCATTGATTGAGGTCATGTATTCCAAACAAAATCCTCTCTGCTCTCTGCTCTACCGCTGCTTCATCTTCAACGAAAGTTGAATAAGCCGATGATATCTCTATTGTGCTGAAATTCAGAGAAAAATTTGTTCCCTCTACAAATGCATCCGTGGTCTCAGCTATACCCATATTGTGAACGCATTCTGCTATGGCCTGTTCTGTATTCTCTGGCAGTGTATCTGCCTCGATATTATCCAAAACATATGTGGGATCACCAACACTGTCATCGCTATCAAAACTTTTATTTGTGCTCTCTACAGAACTCTCTACAGAATTCATGAACTCGAGCAATTGCTCATCAGACATATCCTCCAAATTGATCTTTTTCTTATACGAACGTTTAGAAAGATCCATCTCTAACACGAGTTAAATAAAAGGATGAAATTAATAAAATAATAAAGAAACAATAATGATTTTATTGACAAAAGGTGAAACCAACAATTAAAAGAGAGGGACATTTTTTTACACACAAACCGGCAAGACCGTCTTAAGACGGCCTTCACTATTAAGTTTAGAAAGCACAATTTTTTTTTCTTTTTCACTTCAAATACAAAATAAAACTCAAGCATAATATGTTATCTACTTACCATAAAATTTTTGAGTCGATCACTTTTTTTTAAATGAGATTTTTTAATAGTTGCGAAAAATTAATTTTGCGAAATAATTTTCGATTATAATTTGTTGACTTTTTGCACTTGTTTGATAACAGCTGACAAACTACTTGTCAGTGAGTGTTGGGGAGTATAACAAATGTAAAACAATGTTGTCTAGTGACATTTTTCACTTTTTTGGAGCGATACAATTTATAGTACAGCAGTGGAGCCCAAAATCGGAAGACCGTCTTAAGACGGTCTTGCCGGTTAGAGGGTTAAGCCACTTTGGCCTGAAATCAAATATTAACCACGAATTCGATGAAAATGTAGAAACGTGTTTTTTTTTAAATAAATGTTAACGATTTCTAAAATGCCTAATTTGAAAAAGTCGATTGTTATTTTTATAACAAATAGCTGTAATTAATGAAAAAAATTATAATTCGTGTTTGTATGTGAACCGTCTCCTTTAAAGGACATTTTATGAAAAATGACAATTTTGAAAAACTTAAACAAATTTGAATGTTTTCATCAAAGTTTGCATAGTTTTCGGAAAAATATCACTTATGCAAATACATGGTTGTAGTAAGTAGCTCAAAATCGATTTTGACGAAATACTTTTCCAAATCAAAGAATTTGCAGCAAAATGCATCGATTTGTTATTGCATATTTTAATGTATATTTTGGCCTTTTTTAGTTCTAAATTATAACTAGCTTTCAACCTCCGTATATTTACAAAAATAAATCAAATCAAAATATTTGCTAGGGTGATATTAGTATTTCGATCTGCCTAAAGATCTCATCAGAACCTGAAGTTTTCTTGTCATCTTAGCAATCTTTTTTGTTGCATAATTAGCATGTTCAAAAATTTAATTGCATATTTTGTAGAAATTAACATTAGGGGGGCAGATTCTCTAAGAAAAATTATATCGTTTTGTTTACTTTTATTAAAAAAAAAAAAAATTGTAACCGTTAATGGACTGGGTATAAAAAAAAAACCTATAAAACTTAATTTATAACATAACTAAAAGAATGTAAAGCTTTGTAAATGAAAAATATTTTTTATGGAAATTGATCCTTATAGGGTTAAATGGTGAAAGTTACACAATGTCTTTAATGTTTTCGGATTTTTGTAGCCGTTACTATATTCATTCAAAGATGGCCACCGATTTTGTTCTTTATTCGATAGATAGTGAATTAAAATGTATCGTTTATTTAATTGTCACGATTTTTTCGCTGCAACGATATCCATCATTTCGTTGCAACGATTAGCTAAAATATATTAGTTTCCCCAATTTAAGATATCAAATAAGAATTTAAAATATAGAGGGAACACCATATTTCTTAACATACAAATTTTTGCTGGGTAACAACATCAGCCCTGGTTAATTTGGTTATATATTTCTCGGTATTATTATTTACATTGGACTTTGTGGTTGTATAAATGTAAAGATATGTTTATCCTTGCAATTATATATGTGTATTCAAATGTAAGAACAAGAATAAATAATATTTAAAAACTATTTAAATATACATTTGGGGCTTTCCATACCAAATATGCAGCTGAAAAAATAAAGTAAATCGTATCCATGTCAAACTTACAGCATTTGTTGTATTGTTATGATACGGAGGCACTTTTTTTAAGAAATTTTAGCTGGTTGCGTAGAAATAACAAAACACAAGCTGCTATGTGGAGTGGGCGTCTATATACGTCTTACGCAACAAGATAGAGTTTTAATAAAATAGCAGAGAGGTTACTATTATTAGGGAATATTCCCTAATGGGGCCTGATATCTATGTAGAACCTTACGTTTTTTTTTTTTTTGTTATATCATGAATATATCAAAACTGTCAACTGTCAGCAAGATTAATTTGCGCTATCTCTAATTAACAAAGTTTTGACGTGAATGTACACGTCTTTCCTTGTTTTATAGTGTCGTTGCAAAAAAAAACAAACGCTACACAAATTATAATTTTTCATTAACATAAAACGTGAATGACATGCTAGTTTTAAAGAATTTTCGGAGTCCGATCTTTGCAAGCGGTAAGAATTTTATTCACAATGTTAACAACAATAATTAATTTCAACAAAATATAATAAATAAAAGAATTTGTGAAAAGTTTAACTTCCATAATGTTCTCGTATTTGTTTTTTTAATTTTTTCCAAGTTTTAATCTTCCTTATATGGTTTACGCATTCCCAGCAAAAAATAGCCTCGCTTTAATAAGCAGTAGCTGCATTTTTATGCTTCCAAAATAACGCTTTACCGCCTTGCTTACAGTAAAGCTATTAGGAAATGCATTGTGTTGTGCTTCTCTAAATGTCTTCTTTGAAGCAGTGAAAATTGCTTGCAATGACGCAGTAAAGAATGGATACCATGATGCACTAATATTGTCAACACACAAAAAACGCGCTTTTTATAGCACATGAAAGAAGCGCATTTCCCCTGCTTAGAAGAGACATACCAAGTGGGACATCGGGAACAAAAATCATGCCTTCTGGAATTGTTTCGGAAGCGCTCGGTAATTAAATAATGCCTTCCAGGACTGTTTCTGGGTAAGCACTATTTTTTGCTGGGTTACCACTCAGTTGGTTGCAAATACGGTTGCTACGATACAGTGAGTTTTCTGGGAGTATAAGAAAATAAATAATATTGGTTGGATATTAATACGATACAACTATTATTAACTGGATATTTGATATGAAAAGTCTCATAGAAACCCAGCAAACGTGGCCATAAAAATGAAACGACAACTAAAAGAAATTTTCAATTGAGGCAATAATCGTACTTGTACTTGAATATATTGCATCTATTTATAATAGTTTTGCTGCTAATTTATCATTCTGAATTTTTGCAGGACAATAAAAGTTGTATTTTTTAAGAATTCGTTTTGTATATTTCCATTATTTCCATTATTTTCTAAATGACAAAATATTTTATAAAGGCAATCTTTATCCATGAAAAAGTGGACAATGTTGCTGAAATATTTCTAACTAAAATGTATGCCCCGAAAATTAATTACCTGTTTTTATTAAGCGAATGGAATAATTCGTCGAAAGGAATTTGTGTATTTTGCTTTTGCTGCTATACCAAAATACACACTGTTCCTCAAGCAGAATTATTTCGTTAGCTTTACAAAAACAGGAAACACATTTTTAATATTTTTTTTGAGAATATTGATAAAATCTTTATTTTATAGAGCTACACTCAGGGAACTTCTGCTTTAAAAATATGTAGTTGTTTTGGTTGTAATATAGTTTCTTTATTTTTAATGTAAAAGTCAGTCATTTGTAAAACAAATTAAATGTTTTACTAACCTTCTAGTTCATTTAAAAAAACAAACCACATCAAATGACTGTTTTATGATTTTTACAATCGTTTTTTACAGTTGTTTTTTGTTATTTAAAAAATAAATGTTTGTATATTTTTTACTGCAATTGTTAATCATATTTTGAACATTAAAAAACAAATGACAATGTTAGTTGAATGTAGTGAAATGTTAATAATCGTTGCTTTAAGTGAAATTTCATTTGTTTTTAACTACATTTGCAATGGGTACTGAAACATTTTTATTTGAGTAAATAACATTTTCTTGGATGTTATCTTCCAAGTGTTTGCAGGGTTTATAATAATTTGTAGTTGATGTTAAAACAATGGAAACTTGTATAAGTAGTTTAATATGAAACAAAATTAAAGTTTTATCTTAATATAAGTAACAATAATAATAAATTAGTAACCATTTATGTAAATAGTTAGATTAAATGTGTATTTATTTGGACAAATATTCAAAAAAAATTGATATTGATGAGACTGAAAAAAGTTTGCAATCATTTCTTTTATTTTAAAACTGTAAAACAAAAGCTTATATATTTCCTTTAACGACGAAATGAGTAATTTTTTGGTAAAATTTCAGCGTAATTGAAGTGATGACCTCGTACTTATTAACGCTCAAAGTTAAAAATTCTCAAGATATTGGCTGAGGCAAACTCAAAATATTTCATTCTTAAGGATATATTATTTGCATCTTACAAAGTAAATGCTTTTACACTACGTGTACTGATGATGTGTCACCAATAACTAAAAATTTATATGATATCAAATGTTTAAAAACAAATTTTTTCGATCTTCACTTTTTCGCAGTTTTTGGACAGAAAATGTGCGGCACCTCACGTATCGAAAACTTATAATGTGTTAATAAAAAACATCGTGCGCCGTTTGGCGTATGTCGCGATAATGTGCCATAAATACACACGAAGTAGGAGCTCCACAAAACTAAAAAAAACTTAACTTGATTTTTCTTCAAAAAGCTCATTTTTGCTTGACACAGCCCGAATTTTATTGTCAGGTGTCAGAATATGGTGTGATTTTAATATTTTGCCATATTTTTAATTCAATTCTTTTCAAAGACGGCTCTAAAATATTATCTGTTAGTTTTTTTGGGTTATTCATAAACTTTGCAACAATAGATTTTTTAATTTGGCATTTTTTAGCAGAACATAGTCATTTGTATCTGTATGCATTTTCTGTATAACCTCTATGGGGAATGGGACCGGTCCTGCTTGTGCCACAGGATCGGTCCCTCCGTGCCAGAGACCGGTCCTCTACTAAACCCTACCCTATGTAAGCAACTGGCAACTTTAACATGGGCTTGTCATAGGAGGGGGTCATTTGTCCTGCTTTAAAACCACATAGTGGTATGCCACAGGACTAACCAAAGATGGGCATATCACAAGATTGTCGCAAAAGGGCATATCGGAGGACTAACCGTTTTTTTGCCTTAACACTTTGGAGTTAAAAACTTTTAATTATTGCGAAATCTTCGGTAGTTAAGGCGTATATTTGAGTATACAGAAATATTTATTAAAAATTCCCAATATGAATTGCAAAAGAAAACAATTTAATAAATTTTAATGTAAAAAATGGTAGAAAATGAAACAATAAATTTCTAACTCAGTCGGAACTAGTATTTTTAAATCAATTTACACTACATAACTCACATCAATTGTAAATAATATTAGTCCTGTGATAAGTCCTTTTAAAGCAGTCCAGGTTCTTTTAGGTCAATATGCGAAAATTGATAATTTTTTAATAAACCTAAAAAAAAAAAACATAAATATCAACAAAAAAAAAACAAAATTAATAATTTTTAGTTTAAGAAATAAACGAAAACTAAACAGCTTCCAATGGGTAAAATTCTGGCCAACTGGCTTTTGCTTGTTAATAAGCATTCTGGTTAAGTGGTATGTCCTTCTTTTACCAGTCACAGGATTGGTAATTTTAGGACAATTAACACTGCTTAACCCACTGCAGTATTAAATTGTACCAGTCCTGTGATAAGTCCTTCTTGAACCAGTCACTTTTAGGTCAATTGACTCCTCATTCCCCATAGGGAACATTTGGGTATATTTTGTATTGAACACTATTATAAACTTTAGCGTGAAGACATTTTGATCATAAGTCATTGCATACGCTTAACTTTTAATTTGAGAGATTTTGATTTGGCACACTCAAATCGTTGATGGCAATGCCATCAGCATATCTAAAAATCGTAAGTCTTTATTAAGTTTTAACAACAGCTAACAGGCCGGAAAATAAATGTTTAGGATTGTAAAGTATATTCAATATTTTATTGATGTGATGTAGCATCACTTAATAGAATCCACAATTTGTAAAGAATATCAGAGTTCTATATTTATATAATTTTATAATTTTATTTTTATATAATTTTACTCTTGAAAACTAGTCCTAAAAAATTTAAAAATGCCTATAAATGTTGCGGCACTCATTAAATTCAATGGAGTTGAACGGAAGTTACAAATATCGAGGAGTACATGCGTGCGAAAACCCATTAATGTGCCATCAACAACATTTTATTTTCTTTTTAAATACCAAATACAATAAATGTGACATCTAAATCTTTATAAATCCCAAGTTATTTAAGATATGACCTTCAAACCAATTGCAAAAAGTTATATATTTCCAACAGAATATGATGTAAATTTTTGAAATAAAATTTGAATTTATGTGTACTTTGTTATTTTCCAAAAATTATACATATGACACCAAAAACATTTTTGCATCCATATATCTCTTTACATTGAAGAGGTAAATCATAAATTTAACGCAGTTTTTGGGATACGAATAATTATAATGCATATCGTCAATAACTTTTGAAATTTACCAAAATTATTAATTTTGACATTTTTTTTTAATTTTCAACTTTAAGCGCGAACGGATTTAAGTTTCTTATATCTACAATTTCAAGTGTACAAAGCGTCATTGATGTGTCATCAAAAACATTTTTTTATCCCAAATATTAAAAATATGGCATTCAAAGCATTATTATTCCTAAACCAAATGAGTTATTACCCTGAAATAAATTCGAAAAAATTTTGCACTGCCCGCAAAATATAATGTATATTTATGGTAAATTTTTAGAATTTTTGGGTACTTTGCTTTTTAAAAAATTTATACTTTAAAACACATTATGAGAATAAGAAAAATAATAATGTTGAAAGGTCCCTCACGAATTTAATTTTGGAGGATTTGGAGGAAAGTCAGTATTTTTTAATAAAGATATATTTTTGGTGGAAGAACTAATTTTACTTTGTGAATTGCTTCATTAGAACAGAATTACTTAGTTCCAAAATATTGAATAAATTTGTTATAATTAAGAAATATAGAGTATGGCCTCGGACTTGAAACTTGCACATAACAAACAAGTTTTCAATTTATTTTTGATTAATGGTGATAATCTTTAACTTCGAGCTCATATATATGTATTAGTTCTCATTTAGTGAGAAAACTAGTTTATGTGAATGCTTGATGTTTTGCATGGGACTATCACTTTTTTCAAAACGTGTTCTCATGATGGGAACCTAAAAAAATCCCGAAATAGATCTATCAACACATTCCTGAAAGTGGTCAATTAATAAATTTGAAAACATAAACTCTATATTATTTGTTAGGACAATATCATAATAAACAAATATGGCCTCAAACTTGAATAATTTTCATTTTCATTGCACAATTAAAGGGCGAAAAAACATAATTTTTATTTTTAATAAAAATTATATCAAACTTGTATATAAATTCATATTTTATTTAGACGTAATTATTTTATCATACACTAAAGCTTAAATAGAAAATTTTCTGTATAAATACCAAATTGCTCATTTGCTGCAATTCAAAAAACACGATTTTTTAGATAATAACGCAGATTTGTTCGCTATATCACCTATCATATTATGTAAAAAGACGTATTGATATCTTGTATACTCTCCTCTTGAGAAGAAATTATGTCATTATTTTTTCTTCAAGATGGGAGTAAA
This sequence comes from Delia radicum, assembly GCA_021234595.1. NCBI lineage: Eukaryota > Metazoa > Arthropoda > Insecta > Diptera > Anthomyiidae > Delia > Delia radicum. The sequence continues at coordinate 64,066,002 of CM037854.1, read as the reverse complement.
TTCAAAACCTTAAAACTCGTTTTTTTCAAAATCAAAATTTCTGAGTTATGACGTTATTGCAGCAAATGAGCAAAATGCATTTAAAGTTTACAAACGCGTTAACATACAAACAGACTGACACACTTGCCAAAGTACTACAAACTACACACTTTTTTATGAGTATCACTTCTTTTTTTGTACACACAGAGAAATAAAGTGCCAACCGAATTGAAATTGTATATTAATGGTAACAGCTTATAAATTCAGTTAGTACAATGATACTTCCATTCTATATCTGAATACTTTGGGTGTTTCAACTTAAATTCAGTTTAATTAGCCGAAATTTGTTGTGAAAACTAATGTTAAGTTGTGACAACCATCTGAAATTCGTAATAATCGAAGTTATCGAATATGAGTCGTAGTACTCGAATTTCAGTTGGAAAATACCTAAATTTTTCTCTGTGTGTAGAAGTTATTTATAACTTCTTTTAAATTTTCAATAAAAGTTATAATTGATACTATCATTGTCGAGATAGGTGCAAAATCAATTAAAATATTAATTGATTCAGTACATTTTTTAATTGAAACTCGTCTTTTAGTTTTTTCTGTGTATGCTTTACAATCAAATATTTGTATGTCAAACTAAAATTTTTGAATTTAATTTTTTAAATTGTAATGCTCATTTAACCCTTATGTTTACACCAAGGTCTAGCCAATGTCTAGCCAGACCCGATACAAAACTAGACGGCTTGATATGAAAACGTATAAGTTAATATAAAGATTTTGTATGAATACGACTGATAGACCAAGTCAACTTTTTCTAAAATATATCAACAATAAAAACTATCAACAAAACACAAACTATACACAACCACATTTCGAATTACACTTTCAAATGAACTGATTATTTTCTTTGCAGCTCATGCACATTGTTCAAATATATTTTTCTTGCAATTCACAGCCTACCCAGTTGAAAAAAACAATATTTTTGAAAAGCTACCTTTACTTTGTTTTAAAAATTGGAAGCAGTTTTTCCAAAATTTCGGAAGAAAATGTTGCAATACCTGTTAAAATATTAAGAAAATGTTGCGGGTCAGGCCAGACCCAGGTGGTACGGATATGACTAGAGTTATAAAAACCCTAAACTTTACACCCCCCTAGCAAAAAAAAAAAAAAGAATTAAATGTGCACTAACTGTTCTAAAATGTATCCTTGAGGATATCATGTTATATCATTACTATAGCTTCTAAGGAAGTATAAAAAATACACGACAAAAAACAAAAAGGGCCTGGCCAGGCCCTGGTGTAAACATAAGGGTTAATATAATTTCTATAGATAATTTTAACCCTTCGTTGCATGATTTAATTTCCTTATAGGAAAAAAATTTTTGAAGTTTTTTTCTTGTTGCGTGTTAAGTTATGATTGCAGAAATTAAATTTGGTGGACTTCCTATATCTATTTTAAGAGTTATGTAACATTGCATATATGCAATATCATGCAGCAAATCCATGGAAATGTATAAATTAGCTTTTTTTATACTTTAACGTTTTATCGATTTCAATGCTCAAAAAGTAAAAACATTTTATGTTATATAGAAATACTAATCCAAATTAAAAAAAAAAAAAAATTTATTTAATTCATGTTTTTTTTTTTTAATTAGATATATAACTACAAGAAAGGTTGTCTTTAATTTGTATTTAAAAAACTATTCTGTATGAAATTTTTTGAAACAATTTCTTGATTTATTAAAGCATAAGGCTGTGTCGCACTTTTCGCATTTAATAAAAGTGTATCCATTACAGCCCGGCAGTTTGCATGTAATTCGGTTATCTACCCATTTGGGCCAATGATCCATGTGATCTAGTCGAACTTCGTTTTGGGGAATTGGCAAACTTCTTGGATGCTTTCTCTAAAATTAAGAATTATAAAAATATGATTGTTAGAATAAACTATTTAAAAAAAAAATTTTATATATAAACTTGGTACATACCTTACGGGAAAGATTTTTTTTACTTCGGAAGGTCTTCCCCGAGCTATTGATGTTTTTCCCATTTTGCAAAGCGTTTCACCAACTTTCAAACGAAAATCCGCCAACGTTTCGTTGACATTGTTGCCTTTTTGTAATTCAGCGCTTTGTATAAAAGCCAAGCATTGACCAAAGCTGTATCTACCAAGTGATAGAAAAGGCGCATATACCATTTCTTGGAGCGTATTCTGATTTTGTTGCGCCCTATGAAGGAATCCAGTAAGTCGACCCCACCCATAAACTTGTTATATTCTGATACAATGTTTGGGCAATCGACAGTTATTTTTTTTCCAAACTTTTGTCAAACCTTTCAACTCTTAGCTCAGGGTTCTTGCCGCAAAAGTTTGACATCAAGTTAACAATTTTGTTGTCTCTCCAAGAAACAACAGATATATCAAAATCATCAACCGTTGCAACATATTCGCAAGATTCTCCGCGTGGTTTTTTCATCATAATTTTGTCGTCTGGAAGTTTTAAGATCGGAATTCTATTCCGGCGGACTGTACCCAACGAGAAAATACCACGATTTGCTAGTATGATCATTAACGGCAACGATGTATAATAATTATCAAAAAAAACTATGTAGTTGTTTTCTGATGGAACGGGTCGTAGAAGTCTTATAACAATGTTGGCACACGCTCCTAAATCACTTTCTTCGGGGAGCCTATACAGGGGGTTGTTCTCTTGACCCGTATATATTTCAAAGTTATAGTTGTAACCCGATACTCCTGCAAGCACGTACAGTTTGAATCCCCATTTGTTTGGTTTCATTGGAAGATACTGCTTCAAATATGATTTACATTTTGTAGAGCATAGTTGCTCATCAACAGAAAGGCAGCTTTCAAATGGGACCGACCTAAATTTTTCAACCAAATGTTTCACAACAGGACGTATTTTAAAAAGCCGGTCGTGATTTGGATCATCTTTTGATATTATTTCATCATTGTTATTGAAATGTAACATTGACTTAATTTTTTCAAATTTATTCAATGACATGGTCTCCTGTATAAGTGTATTTCCAACAATCGGTGCCCAATATCGACGATTGTTTGGAATTTGGACCACAGACATTGTAATGCATATACCTAAAAATTTATGCAAGTCCAGTTGATCAATATGATCTCGAGAATCTGGATTTTTCTGGCAAGTATATAAATTCGACTGGTAAACAATAGAATTTATTAGTTCGTCCGAAAAAAAATATGTGAAGTAACTGCAAGGTCCACTCAAATTCAAAAAAATTTCTGGAAGCTCTTCGCTGGCCTTAAAATCAGTGTTTAAATCCATTGTAAAATCTTTTTGTTTCCAAATAGTTTTTTCATATTTTTTTTTTTCAGAGACCGTAAATCACCAAAATTGCTTCTTTCATTAGCACTAGATATTTGTTCTGCATTTGCTTCCTCCGTCACATACTCCAGTCGACTTAAGTTAATTTCAACATTATTGTCATGGAATTGCATATATGCAATATAACAACATATAAGCAATAAAAGTTCACATAAGCGCAAACGGTTGAATTTGCACCTATGCAATGATGCATTACAGCGCTCAAGTAAATACTTTGCAATTAAAAATTTGTAGTTATTTACAAAGAAAATGTAGTAAAATATTTAAATTATACTTACATTTCAGTTAATTTTCACAGGATTTCAGAAGCCCTTCATCTTTCCCCACCTTTCATCTCTATACTATCCCTTTCCAAAGAAAGGAAGTATTTCCTGAGTGTTGCCTCTCTTTTTAAAAAAAAAAAAAAAAAAAAAAAAATAATAAAAGAAATCAACACTTTTATTCGCTTAATTAAAACACTTCTTGTTTCAGCAACTTATATTAACAAATGTTTAACAAAATACGCAAAATTGCAACAAAAATAGAATGTGTTGACATAAAAGAGATCAACGAAAGAAAAAATAACGGTATTTGTTTAATAGCGGAGTTGCCAGATACGCACGAAGTCAACATTGCATATATGCAATGGCATGCAACGAAGGGTTAATGAAAAGTTTCTAGATAATATTAAAATTTTGAGGAGGATGGTTATGTATTTTAAAACAAAAACGTCACGTTTAAACAACATAATTTTTTTTTTTTTTTATATTGAACAATACATTGTTTTGCTTAATCCCATATATTATTTTATTTTGCCAATCCAATTATATATTGCCCGTCTATTAACGTTTGGTATATCATATCGTTTAAGATGCAATTAAATATGCAGTTTTACGAAAAATTACAGTTGCAAGTAAAATTGTATGTTGCTATACATGATGTCATACTTAACTATATTCAATTTTACAAATCTGTATCACATTAAATATAATATGATTTTTACTCGGGCAGTTAGTTTCGGTCGACACTGTACCTACATGTTACTGTAGGTTAGGGTGGGGCGATTTGACCATCTTAATGGGCGCTTCGCGTTTCTGATTCTTGGGATTGTACTGAGCAAAAAAGTCCACTAGACCATACGTCTACGGTGAAAATCGAGCTTCCAGATTTTGAATTTTTAGACGTATTTTGTGAAAGTAACAATGTGTGGGAAGTAGGAGGAGCTTATCCAAGATTATGGTATCAATATCTTCTTATTATGGTATCAATATCTTCTCTCTGCATCAATCATATTTGTGGGTGGGGTTTAAGGGGTTAATTTTTAATTTCAAAATAGGGCCTATTTGCCGTAAAGTCAAAATCGGGAAGCTCGATTTTCACCGTTGACGTATGGTCTAGTGGACTTTTTTTGCTCAGTACAATCCCAAGAATCAGAAACGCGAAGCGCCCATTAAGATTTTTTTCCTTCCATACTAATCGCCCCACCCTACTGTAGGTCTATAACTGTGTTTAATCAAAGCAATATTTTCCATTTATTTTCCAAACCTCATATGAATTGTTGGTATATTTTCTTCATTTCATTAGTTGTTGTTATCAAGTGCTTGAACTCTAGAGAGTAAAATTTATAATACAAAATATTGTTAAAGTGTCATAAATTCTAAGTTTACATCTATATATGACAATATAACAAGAAACATAACGTTTATATTTCAATTGTTTACAACCGTGCTATTTCCTATATAATTTTAAGAAGTTTGTTAGTATTTTCCATTTGATTTCCTTGGCTGCTCCTCTCAAGAGATGAGGAGATAAATAAGAAAACTTTATCGTTATGTTTAACACTTGAATGAATTTCAACAGTATTAAATAGTTTTGTTTTTTTGGTACACTCATAAAAAAAATCCAGTACAAGTAGTTGAAAATACAGCTAACGCAACAGAAAAATTAACCGGAATTTGCGCCAGCAGAATTTTTAATGAATTTAAAAATCGAATTCTGCTAAATCTGAATGACCTACAAATGTTAGATTAATTTTTATCTAACTGTGATGTTAAATACACTGACAATGCTGGCAAGGAGAAGTCGATCATGGGTTTCCGGTAATTGCAATGAAATTTGGTTATATTATAAAGAATCAAAAATTAAGAGAATCATGTTTTTTAACTTCTCAATCTCACATTTAGGAATTAAAAATTGGGGTCAAAGATTAACAAATTTTCTATTTATTGCGTTTTTTTTTTTCATATACACAAAAAAATAAAATTCATAATTTTTTATGAAAAAATTCATATACTATTTATGAAATTTACTTACTATTTATGAAGTGGTCCTAGTTTCCCTAGCATTAATGAAAATGTACATTTAATTCTCAGTATTTTTGCAATTTATGCAAGTTTTCTTAAACATTAGGATTTGTACATTAGCAAATTTTGTAAGTACTTTTTCATAAATATTGAGTGTTTCTACATATCTTTTAAGAACCTTGTCATAATTTACGAAACACAAACTTGTCAAATGTGTTCAGGTTCAAACTATTTCTATGTTTTTATATTGGTACCCCTTAGCTAGACAGTTCAAAGAAATCATTTGATTGTTTAGAACTAGTGCGTCAGTTATTTGTACCACATGTTGTATATCATTTTAAAGGAAATTTTATAAGCTTATTTTAGATTTAAAAAAAATTGTATTTAATTAAAATAACAATACTATATTGTAAAATATATTCAACATGATAACTTGATGAAAAAAAAAATTAAGTAATAACTACTTGATATTTTTTTCTCAAATCGTTTTGAATAATTTTATAACTGGGTATTCCCTGATTTAAAAAGAGATACAAATGCTCAAAATCGGTTGTACGGTTATGAAATAGCAGGGCATTTTACGACACAAGGGACTATTTAATTTAGACATTTTAAAATTTTTTTATACAAAGTGCTTTCAAAATATGTAAGTTTTAGCTTTTACTACGTTTATGTTTATTAAATGTGTATAGTATAATATATCGTTGGAAAGCTTTCTAAAATTCACGTAATAGAATTATGGTATATTGTTACACATAAAAAAAACGAATTTTTTTCTAAACATACAAATTTCCTAACATTTTTTATGGGAGCATGTCGTAAAACTATACTTTTAAAGTTTATTTTTATATAACGGTAATAAATGAAGTGTGATACCCATATTGGCTTTGTTTGGCCATAGATTTGCCACCCTGTGGCAAAATACAGTGTTTCGGGAAACTTCGTATAAAATGTGACCGCGAACGAATATCAAAAAAAGAAAAATATATGTTCACTAATACTTAACAGATAATAATATAATATGAATGTGGACCTGAACCGACTATATCTCCTATTACAAAACCCCCCAAAATGCATGTGTTCTTGCGAATACCACGTTACCAAGTTAGGCATGCCCGGACATGCTACTTTATGCCGTTGATGCTAATTTCAAATACTTTTCATTAGATGCCAAATTTGTGTATAGTTTATTTGAAAGAAATACGAAAAAACACAAAAAAGGGAAAATGTGGCCATATTTGACCCCACTTTTTAACTTTAATGTGTGATTGGGCAGCTAAAAAAACGAGGGTCTCTTAATTTTTGATCTTTTATAACATATCCAAATTTCATTGTAATCGGTGGGAATCCATGAACATAATCTAACTGTAGGTAAGTTAGCTTTGAATTCAGCTAAATCAGTAGAATTTTAAGCTAAATCAACAGAAAATGTCTTCCTAATCAGCAGAAAATTTCTGCGAAAATAGTATCTTCTGATCTGACCATATTTATTAACGGGAATATATGTGAGTAATAATAACTACTGAATATGTACGAAATAACGCTTTTGGTGCAGATTGCTCTATAGAGTCCTAGATATAGATTCCGAGATATAGCCTATTTCATGATTATATAAAAAAATTATGAAAAAAACGCCCTCTACAAGCGAGACAGATAGCAGAATATGTCTCTGTTTATTATTATCTGTCAATTATTTTTTGAAAACAGTTGAGGTTTAACTTATCTGTCAAATTTGTAAATTTGAGAATCACGAATTACTAACTGTTAGATTGCAAGTTTAGTTCAATTATGGATGAAATTTGTTCGTGTGGTGAAATAAGATAACTAATAACTTTCGCAAAGTAACTGTAATCCCCAGAAAAAATGAACGCTCTTAACAGACTTTTGTACTAACTTTTTTTTATGAGTGTTATGAGTTGTTATAAGTTGGGCTTATTTTTAGAAAACAAAAACAATTTAGGAAAAATACATTGTAAAACAAAATAAAGATGTTATTATTGTAATAAGGATTATTTTTTTTTTTTTTTGGTATTATTGATATTTTACAATCGCAGAAATAGTCATTGGAAAATGGCAGAAACAGATACAAAAAATTTGTTAAAAATAACGTTGTGGAAAAACAGTTTTCTTTTTTGTTGCTTACTATTAGTAACAGATGTACAGCAAAAATGTAACTACTAAATGCACAAAAATTTTAATTATATTTCAGCTAAATTTTAATTCATTTAAAATAACAAAGTAATCAAATTAAATCAATCAGCAAAACGTTTGCTAAATATTAGTAGAGAGCAAACAGATACAAAAACTATTGTATAACTGTTATGTTAAATTTAGTTGAATGCAATTTAAAATAAACTAAAATATTTTCTAAAACATTGTAGACCGCGGATTTCCAGAGGGCAGATTTTTATTCGCATAAAAAGTTTTCTTAAACAAACTTTAAAAATTTTACATTTTTTTGTTACTTTATTGTCCAATAATCTGAAACAATTTTTTTTTTTATTATTTAGTTATTTTCAATTAACTTAAATTCAACTCAAATATAACTAAAATTTTGTACATTAAAAAGATGTATTTTTGATCTTCTTAGCTTACATTTGGCAAAAAAGATGCTTAGTATAGCAGTTATTTTGAACTAATTTCTGGTAGTTTTAGCAAAATAGCTTACTATTTGTTTTCTGTTAGTGTATGATTAACACTTGTCTAGTAGAATATAAAACCTCTAGTGTAGTATTTTAAATTATTATTTTTTTTTGTGGCTTTGTTACATAAATCCCTAATGTAAAATTCAATTAAACTAAAATTTATCAACAAAGCTGTTATATAATGATATGATATGATATGATATGACTATCATTAGGGGTATAACTTTTGATGCAGTGCAAGCTCTTGTACTGATAATAAAAACACTGTTTTTAAGTCAATTGGGGAAAAAACTTTACGCACTGAAAGCGATTTCTAAAATGCTATTCATTTATTTATTTATAAAATATTTTTTTAGTTTTAATTAGTGTACCATTGCGTTGACATTGAAAGAATATATTTTTTTATAGAAGAAAAAATTAAAAAAAAAAATTCCATGAAAACGCGAAAAATAATATCTTAAACAAAATTATCGGATTTTTATTAAACTTGTGAGCCCAGATTGTGAAAAATTGTTTTTTTATTTAAGAAATTATAATAGAATTAGAAAAACTAAGTAGTTTGATGCACTTTTTAGCTAATATTAAGTAAAAATTTTCTTCCGCTAAATAATGCAATAATATCTCGATTTATTTTAAGCTTTTGAGTCAGAATGGTTGGAAGCGATTTTGTATTAAAAATTATAGAGGAATATTAAAAAAAAGAAAACCGGGTGATTTAAATTAAATTATTAGTTTTTTAATTTAAAAAACATTTTTAAACTCAAACTTCAACGAGTTTGGTGTGTGAACTTGTTTAGCGATCTGGAAAAGTAATATCGCTAATAGCCCTACAATAATATGCCTTAGGAGAATTGGTATTTTCAAAAATTGCTAAAAGTTATACCGCTGATAAGCATTTCATTTTTATTTCAATGACTTATTTTCGAGGGTTATGAGCGCGTTTTTCTAAAACAGTTTTTTTATTTTGAAAAAATTGGCAAACCTGAAGCTTCGCAATATCTCAAAATTATGGGTTGGGACATCATTCAAAAGGCCATAACTTTCGTTGTGTAAAGGATATTAAAAAAATTCGCTTTGCATAGGCATAGGGCATATATTGTGGTTCGGAAATTTTATACAAATAAAATGTTTTAATTTCTTAAAATACTTTATTGCAATTGAAGGTCTTGAAACTTGATAAGCCACATTTATTGTTTTATGGATTTTCGCTGTTTTCTTGACATCTATTGATTAATAATTGATATAATTATCGTTTAAACACATATTACAGGTACCTAGATTATAAATATCCTGCAAAAGCCAAATTTTTTACATCCTTTTAACCATTAAAATGCTAAAACAAACTAATTATAAAATGTGGCTTATCAAGTTTTTACAATAAGCCCTGCAATTATATTTTTAGATATCTCAAAAAGTAGGGGAGATTCCACCCTGAAATATACAGTGTGTTTTGAAGACCTGTTTTGCTATTTGTATAACAAATTAAAATGGTATTTTTTTCTAAAACTAATTTGAATTTTTTTTATAAAAACAATTTTTTTAAAAGAAACATTAAACATGCATCATAATGTAATAAGTACTTGTGAAAAAGAGATAACAATAGGTTTAAAAAGAGGAACAATTCTGATTGAAAAATAAATTGTTCATTGACAAAACTCCACATCGCTGTGTCGGCCGTGGCTCAACTCGCTAAGAGGTGATGCTACGAGTCATTGCTTGATGTATAGATGTGGTTTTGAAACTCACTATACTACACAAAGTAACATTTTTTTTTAAAATAAAAAAAAATATGTATGTTAATGATGAACTGTCTGTTTGTAAGTTTCATGGTGGAGAACGTATTATTTTGGTTTATTGAGAAAAATGTCACACCAAGTAAAAAAACCCCTTTGTATGTAATTACAATTACAAACTGCTTAAAAAAATAATTTACTGAACTTTGTTAGCAATAACGCACACGAATTATGGTATCAAGTATGTTGATAAACATGTGTCTATGAATATCTAAAAATAAATTAAAAATATAATTAAAACTAATTAAAGAATGTGTCCGTTTTTTATTTTTAGTGGTTTTGTTTAGAGATACGATTTTGATGAAATTATTATTTCATTATTCTGAACATCTATCATGTTCACAAGTGATGCTTCTGCCAGTCCTTTCTAAATTGACTCAACAAAATTTGAGACTTGGTTATGTTTTCCAGTAAAAGGGATTTGTATTGGTCCTGCTTTTTCTATCCAGCTAATCTTTATATTCTCTTTTATGAGGACATGTTGAGCCAATTTATCTTTTTTATATTGTTGCATACAGTTTCAGGTTCAGAACAATTGTAATTGGTTACCGGGAATTAAAACGCGATGTGAATATTTTATAACACCGCAGTATTCAGTGGTATTTTTATTTTATTTTTTTTTTTTTCAAATTTTTAATTAAAAATATAGCAAAATAATAAATAATTACATTACTTTCTAAAAGCTTTATCAGACAACAGGTTAACACTTAGATTTCCACATATTATCCGTAATATAGAATGTTGCTATATATTTTTTACACGTTTTGTGTGTACCAATTTATATATACAGAGTAAATTTACCCAATATATAGTAGGCGTACAGTTTCCTAATATAAGTTGGGTAAATTTAAACAGAAATTAATTAGAGTGTAGCATTACATAAAATGTTTTACTTTTGTTTTAACCATTAATTCTAAATGATTTTGCCAAGCTAATTTCAATAGTGAACTTCGTTTTTCGATTTTTGATACATTTTCATTGCAACATGACTTTAAAATTTGGCTCATTATTATGATATTTTTCATGTACAAATATGGCGGTATGAAACAAGACCCCAATGAAATAAGGCCCCAAACCGAAAATGAGGTAAGGCCCCAAAAATTTCGATAAAAAAAAATTGGGGTGTTATTTAATTTTTGGGACTTTATTTAATTTTTTTTTGGGACTTTATTTCATAATGAAATTAGGCCCCAATATGAGAAATGAAATAAGTCCCCAAATAATATTTTTGGGGTGTTATTTCATTTTCTTAAAAAGCACAATTTTTAAGTAATATAAGCAAATAACCGTTATAATTACTGCATGAATTATCAAGTTATTAATATAAATAGTTATTTGCTATTAGTAAGTGAGATTATACCGTGTAGTAATTTTAAAGTTTCTTTTATATCGCACGCAGAAAAAAACTTTATTTCGCGAAGCCGCCTGCCGCGTTCTACGAGGAAATAAACCCCTAAGACCGGCCGAAGGCCGCCACCCAGAAGAACTTGTTTTTCAAATCAGATGTCGAATCCGTTGAAATCTTACATTTTGAAGACATCAAATAATTTGTAAAAACCAGTTTTTCTGTGTGGCGGCCTTCGGCCGCTCTTAGGGGCAGGCGGCTTCGCGAAATTAAGTTTTTTCTGCGTGCGATTATACGATTTATAAATTTAGTTTTATTTTGTGATATACTACTAAAAATATTAAAAAAACTGTATTATTAATCTTTTTATTTTAAAAAGGCTGAAAAAAATCGTGCAATTTTTTTTCAGCCTTTTTACTATGTATTAATTAGGAATAAAGAAATATTTCACAGTAATATATAATTTTGTTTTTTTTTTTATTGGGGCCTTATTTCATTTTCAAAATGGGGCTTTACTGCATTACGAAATAAAGCCCCAAAAATTGGGGCGTTACTTCATTTTGATTTGGGGTGTCGTTTCATTTGGTTGGGCGTTTATTTAATTTTTTTTGGGGTATTGTTTCATAATGAAATAAAGCCCCAAAAAATGGGGCGTTATTTAATTTTTGGTTTGGGGACTTATTTCATTGGGGTGTTGTTTCATACCGCCTACAAAGATATGTGAGTGTTTTTTTTTATATAAAATTTTTTTATTTTTAAAATTTTATATATCGTATATAAAACCTCGTTAAACCCATCGAAACTTCAGTCCAATTTTTCTCAAAATATGTGCCATTAGCGAAGAAAGCGAGTTCGCTATTAAAAATTAGATGCCTGAAATATATAATATCAATGATCGCTACTCTTCTTTTATATCTCACGTCACACAGTGTAGCATAAAAAAATTTATTTTTTTTTGTACATGGTGTGACATTTTTCTTAATAAACTAATGAGTTCTACACCATGAAACTTATGGACAGTATTGAGAAAAGGATCATCATGAACACATATTTTTAAAAATACCAATTTTTTAAATATTCGCCGGTGAACTTTATGTCACGAAATGTTGAGCTTTGAACTTTTAAAAAATGAATCATGCTGCATAACATTTTAAATGCAATTTTTTAGTCTTTAATTTAAGATATCAGTAATTGACGTAGCATCAATACTTTTTAGTATATGCTTAAATTTTTAAAGTCATTGCAGCGTCCTTTTTTACGATTTTTTTCAATATTTAAGACGCCATATTTCGCGAACCGAGAGGTCGTGAGAAAAAAACTTTTTCCACCCATAGTTGCATGCCAGACAAGGGGTGAGGGAAATCAATTGGTTGGTTTTATTGCCCAATAAACAATTTAGCTGGAATTCAAGTATAAATGAAGTAAAATTCCAGTCATATTTTCAAGTTGCAAGCCTTGATTTATACTTTATTAACACTGTAATGCAATAGCATATTCCAGCAAAATGAATACTTGAATTCAAGTCGAACATAACAGTGCAAAAATATAATTAGATTTAAGACTTGAATCACAGTTCAATTCAAGTTGAAACATCACACTAATAATACTTGTATTCAAACTCCAAATTAAGCTTATACCAAGCCACTAAAACACAGCTACGATTGGGTTTGGAACAATTTATTTATTTATAAATAGAGTTATAGTTTTTTATATATAAATAGAATTTTTATAAACTTAAACAGTAAAAATTTTGATCTGCGGCCTGGAAACATTTTTGATGCGCTGTTTGTTTGTTTTACTTGTCCTTTCTATATTTAGAGTCGTAGAAGCTTGTTGAATCTTACTGAGATAAGAAAAACAGAATAGTAGTGCAGAGTTTAGCTCTAATTGAATGTGACTTACCTTTTGAGTATAATCCGTGCAACATACTCAGGTTTTATTTAAATCTCTACAGGAAAATTTTTATTTTCGAAATATGTTTTTATTAAATTTTTTAAATATTGACAAAAAAAAAAAGAAAAACATAAAACAAATAATTTGTATTAACTTGATTTTGAATGGGAAACATTTTTTGAAATAAATTATTTGTCAAGCAATAAATAAATCACTTGAATTTTTAGGTTTTCAGTGCTTAATGGGTTATTTTAACGTATTGGTAGCATTTTCTAATTTAGTAGCATTTTCTGAAAATGTCATTAAAAAATAATAAACCAAAGCTCAAGGCGAAGCTTTTTAATTATTCAAAGTAATTTTTTTTTTTTTAATATTTTTTGATTGTTTTTATGTTAATTATTAGAAATTGGGAAAATTTAGCTATGATTTTTATTAGTTCTGTTTCGTATTTAAACACATAAAGCCATATACGGAATTTTTAATATGTAATTATTTTGAATAAATGGGTTTTTTTGTTGTACAATTATTACTATTATTGCAGCAGTTTTGTTGTTTAAATTATTATTACAGTTTGGCGCTGATATATAAAACAACATATTGTATTTGGCATTTTTCAACAATTTCCGCCACAAAAATTAATATGAAAAAGGAAGTGGTTAAAAAAAATTTACAAAAAAAAACAAAACTATTTCAATTGTAGTCTATCTAACACATACATGTGAATTTTTCAACGGCATTGAAATTTAATTGCCATTATTTACGGTCAAATTCTAATGGCAAAAAAATTCATTATCATTCCAATGCCAAGGAATTTTTTAAAAATTGGCTTTGATTAGAACAATGGTAATGAGATGGTACCAATTCCTAGAAATAATAATTGTAATTTACTAAAAAAATAATTGTTTATAAAAAGTGGTTTGTTTTAAAATGAAAGATACAAATTTAATATTAGAGTCCTAATTTTAAAGGTGTTCGCTATTTTTTTTCCAAGTTTTATTACGTATACACTATTTAGGCTTATTTGGTAACTGATCAGGGCAGCGATCTTCCATGCACTAAAAAATTGGAAACATGGCCTTAAAATATGCACTAAAAAGTCTAAAATAGGCACTTAAAACCGTACCATGCATAAAAATCAAAAATATGCACTTAAAATTTGTGGATTTTTAAAAAGCAATTTATTGCTTGAGAGCGTTGGTTTAACAATGAAATCCTATATAACTTGAGGGTTACGCGATCAAGTTTTGCCTATCAAGTTTTAGTACACTCACACTTTTTTACCAATACACTCACACTTTTTAAAATTGAAACGAACTTGCTTCAGATTTCTCTTTCAAGTGGAGTGTATCAATTTACGTTCAAGAAAACGGCTGATTACAATTCTTTTGAAGTTGTTTTTGTTTTTCCTTGCTGCAGTTCTTAAATTGCTTTCAACTTGCGTGCAATTTTTACATATTTTGACAAACAGTATATGTAAAAGACTATCAAGAAAATCTTGATCGTGTGGCTGCAGTGGAAATGTCTTAACAAATGACAGCTAGTTGATGTGTTAAGGGCTACAAATGCATTCTTGAGCACATTTTAATTAAATCTTAATTTAAAATTTTCAAAAATATGCAACTAAATTGAAAGTATGCAATTTATGCAAAACAAAATGGCGAAGTATGCATTAAAATGTGTGTTTATAGCAAAGTATGCAAAAATCAGCATTCCCGAGTAAAAAAATTATATATGTCTTTATGTTTTTTTCATCTTAACCTTTATAAAATAAGATATTATTATAAATTGAAGCCCTTCATCTTTCACCACCTTTCATCTCTCCACTATCCCCTTTCCAAAGAAAGCAACACATTAATTAATAGAAAGAATTTCCTGAGTGTTGCTTCTCTTTAAAAAAAAAAAAATATATACGCCATTCATTATAAGATATGATAGATCTATTGTCATATGTAATAATACATTCTCTTATATAACACAATATATAATAATATATGACGACATATACACTCAAAAAAAAAGTTTGTAAGCTCAGCAAAAAATTTTGCTGAGTTAGCAAAATTTTAGTCAGGAGGGTGCTAGCAAAAAAATTGCTAATGTCAGCAAAATCTTTTGCTGAAAATCAGCGAGCTGATTTTTAGCAACAAAATTAGTAGATTCAGCAAAAGTTTTGCTAACACTTAGTAGATTAGAAATACAAAAGCCTTGCTAAAAATTAATAAATTTTTTGCTGAATTTTAGTAGACTGAAAAAAACGCAAAAAAATTGTAAAAAAATTGTAATTTAGTTAATATATTTGCTGAAAATCATAAAACATATTTTTGTGATTCTTTTAAAAATAATTTACAATAATTACGAAATATAAAAATTTTCGTTTTCCCACATTGACGACATGAATTAATTTATTATCTGAAAATATATAGAAATAAATATATATAACATAACAAAATTTTTCTTTCAACTACTTACATCAATGGTTGTCTAAATGATGCTATCTTTTAAGGACGCAACTGCCGAAGATAATTATAGAAACGAAAAAAGAAACAAAAACAAACGAAACGAAAAAAACAACCCTTTTTTTTGCAATAAGAAAAAGGAACCATACTAAGATGTGTGTCTTTGTCTTTCGCTTTACTCTGTCTACATGTCTGTATATGTTTGTTTGCAATTTGACCACACTAGATTATTAATCTATTAACATTTATTATAGAAATACATATTAAATTTAAATATTTTCTTTTGTCTTTTATTTTATTAATAGACAATTATTTTCACAAGCCGGTGACAACGCAAAATTTAAGTTGTTTTAATCCTCAATTTTGTTTTATGTATGAAAAACAGATACAAAAACTTCCATGGTTGATTTTTTTTATATGTCTTATTAGAGTTGTACTTTTTAGTATCATTTTCCTCTTCTCTACTACATCTTGACATGCCGCGACATCTACTTCATTCTGCGTATATCTTTCAATCTGGTTGTCGTCCACACTATTAATGTGCTTATCAGCACAATTTTTTTTTAGAAAAATTAATTAGTAAAACATTAGTATATTAGTAAGCATTAGTATAAAACAGTTAAGTGCGGAATAAGTATAACAAAAATTTTAGCTGAAAACACGATTTTAGCAAAAAAAAAAAGTATACCTGATTTACAAGACGTTTTACTAACTTTTGTACTAACTTATTTTTTTGAGTGTAAACTATATAAATTAAGATATATGCTGTCTTAAAAAAATGTTTGTGTGTTATATAAAATATGTTTTTATATGGTGCCATATAAAAAATGCAATTCAAGATACAATTATATATGAAATAAAGATTAACTATTTAGTTTGAGATATGATTATATATGATGCAACATCATGAGTATAAGACATAATTATATATTGTAATATGTTACCCCATATGTACTTATATATGCTCAAATGTCCAAATTATTTTTCTTTATTAAAAATAATATGTCATTGGATACAAGTAAATTCAATTTAATCTCAAAATATCTCATTCTATCCACCAAAAAGTACTTATCTTATCAGATCTAAATTCATCCCACGGGCATCACAACCTTAAATTAGATATTTTTGGAGATTATTTGGAGATTAATATTTATCTAACTTAATCCGGTAATATATTTAAGAGATCTAATCGGATATTAGTAGACAGCCCAAACTTGGATAAAAACAAATATCGATCTATATCAAATGAGATCAGATTTTTTATTTGAGCATCACAACCTTAAATTAGATATTTTTGGAGATTATTTGGAGATTAATATTTATCTAACTTAATCCGGTAATATATTTAAGAGATCTAATCGGATATTAGTAGACAGCCCAAACTTGGATAAAAACAAATATCGATATATATCAAATGAGATCAGATTTTTTATTTGAGATGTTACTTTACTTTGATCGGGTTTATAGCAAATTATGCAAAAATATGCATAAACAAATCGATTCCCTTTTTTGCAATTTCTTTGAATTGGAAAATTATGTGGCTAAAATCCATTTTGGGCTACTGACGAAAATTATGCAGTTGCATGAAAGTCGTTGCAGTGGATATAATAGTCTTTTAAGACTATATACTTGATAAAATACCGAATATTTTTAAAATAAGTACTCAAATAAATGAGTTTAATCTAAATTAGCAAATACATTTTCTTGTAGACAATTGCA
The DNA here is from genome assembly GCA_021234595.1 of Delia radicum. NCBI lineage: Eukaryota > Metazoa > Arthropoda > Insecta > Diptera > Anthomyiidae > Delia > Delia radicum. The sequence goes on along the minus strand of CM037854.1, from coordinate 64,048,520 downwards.
ACAAAAAATTATAACAATAAATTACAATTGTTTGATAAAGACAGTGGTACACTAAAAAAAAAGTTAGCAAAGTCAGCAAAAAAATTGCTAATGTCAGCAAAATCTTTTGCTGAAAATTAACAACCTGATATCAGAAACAAAATTAATAGATTCAGCAAAAGTTTTGCTAAAACTTAGTTGATTTAAAATTAAAAAAAAGTTCTTGCTAAAGATTAATAAAATTATTGCTAAATATTAGTAGACTAAAAAAACTTAAACAATTTGTAGAAAAATTATTCTTAAGTAAATTTATTTGCTGAAAAGCTTAGATTTTTTCGTTATTCTTTTAAAAAAAAATTACAATACGTTACAAAATATAAAAATGTTCATAATCCCACATTGACGACACGACTTAATTTAATATCTGAAAATATATAGAAATAATTATATATACCATAAAAAAATTATATTTCAACTACTTACATCAATGGTTGTATATATGATAGCATCTTTCTAGAAACGAAACTAAAAGAAATAACAAAATATAAAATATACATTAAAATGAAAAAAACAAAATATGAGTATACATATATATATATTGAATTACAATTACTTTGACAAGCCGGTGACGACACAAAATTCAAGTGTTTTCAATCTGCAATTTATATGTATACACATTGTTGGCGACCTTTTGTTTTACTATGTATGAAAAACAGATACAAAAATCTTCCATGGTTGATTTTTTTAGAAGTCTTACAAGAGTTGTACTTTTTAGATAATTTTACTAGTCTCTTCTTTATCTAGACATGCCTCGACATCTACTTCATTATGCATATATCTTTCAATCTGGTTATCTTCCACACTTTTAATGTGCTTATCAGCACAATTTTTTTTGCAAAAAATAATTAGTTAAACATTAGTTAAATATTAGTAAAACATTAGTTCAAAATAGCTTAGCGCTGATGACATAATTTCAGTAACAAATTGGCTAAAAAATAGTATACATGATTTAGAAGTCGTTTAACGAACTTTTCTACTAACTTGTTTTTTTGAGTGTATTAATCAATTCCAATTGAAACACCCTTTTATTGCCCTTGTTTTTAAGCAATAATTTGCATAGACATCAAACAATGCCAATAAAATCGTCAATTCATTAGTCCATTCAATGAACTAGTCCCAAGTGTGATCTAACAACACAATAATAAAATATGTTTTCTGTATTAAAACAAACAAAAAACACACATAAAATATAAATAATTTGAAAATGTATTCCTTACAGTTATATTTTAATTACTGTCAACTAAAAGTTAACAGTTTTCATGTGGTGGGAATATAAAAAATTTCTAAAATCTTTGGGATTATATTCAAATACGAACTATCTTATATAAATATATAAAATATAAATATACACATTCAAACAGTCTACCGTAAAAAGTGCCAGAAATGAAACTTGGTTGAGAGCAAATTGTTTAGAAATGTATTCGTAATTGATACTGACTTTTAAACTGACCAATCACTGAAAACCTTTGTATAATTTTTATATACATGTGGTTTTTCTTTTGAGTACCAAATGTTGTAAAACTCTGAATGATTTTTATATTTATTTGCATCACCCTTTTTAAGTTATTAAGTTAATACGGAAGTTGTAAAAAAAATCATTTTACATAAAAAACCAACAGCTGTTTATTTATTTTATTTTTATATTAATTAAAAATCATATAATTACAAATTATATACTATTACCCTATCCGAGCACTAGCTAATATGGCCTTCGGCGCGTTATATTATTGAAATATTTAAATTTAAAAAAACTTATTTTTTATAATACTTAAATCCCTAAGTAGGACTTATTAATTGAGTGGATTAATTATCTGATGGTTTAATAATCATTTCTTATAAATTAATTGTAATGTAATGTTCAATGTTGCGGCCTGTTCCTAAAGTGAACATTTAGTGTTCTTTTTTGCGTTTTTGCATGAATATGTCAAAACCGCCAACTGTTATCAAGTATAATTTTCGCTATCTCAATTTCAAAAAATGTTTGACGTCAATGCATACGGTTTCCATTTATTATATAGTTGTCACAAAAAACCAACCTAAAGTATTTTTTTCATTGACGTAAAAAGTGAGTAACAAACAAGTTTTAAAGAATTTTTAATATCGGATTTTTGCAAACGGTAAGAACTTTATGCAGAATTTCAATAAAAATAATTGGTTGCATAAAAAGGCATAATAAGTAACAAAATTATAAAAAAAAAAATTCCATAGTGTTCGCTAAAGTGGACATTTTACATATTTTCTGATTTTTTTATTTTTCCCTTAAGTTTTAGTGTTTTTAAAATGGCGTGATTATTTCTTTAACTGGTCTTATCTATTTAGCATACTTTTTCAACATGTTCCATAACAAAAAAATATTGTTTTGGTACCGCAATTAAAATAAATTGGAATTTAGTTAAGCTAAGTAGATAAATAAATCATTTTAATGAACAAAACTAAAATAAATTTTAATTTAAAGAAATATTTTTCTCCATTTTACTCCGTTTCCTAGCAATTTTATATGCTTTTAGAGAGTTTTCTACTTAAGGTCCACTTTAGAGATCATGTGGACATTTTGAGTTGGTTTTAAAACTCTCTTTTATATTAGTTGCCACAAGAAAATAATGTTTATCAAAAAATGCCCAAAGAGTTTGTCTATTATATATTTAGGTTTGGAATATTCCACCTAAAAGGAAACTACACAGGCGAGAATCCGTAGATTTAATGGAAACTTGAATATACTGTTGAGAAAAAAACAATATTAGTCACGTAAATTTTTTTTAGTTGGCTAAAAAGGGGGTAAAAAAAATACAATATTTTTTGCATGACAACATGTTTAAAATTTAAGAAATTCAGATTTTTGTGTGCGTAATATTAAAGTACTCAAGAAAACAAAAATGTTGATACTCATACTGTCTATGCTGTTGGGCGAGGATTGTCAATTAGTTGAAATATTATAAATATGGGTTATATTAGGTTTATAATTTAAAACTGCAGGATTATGGCAAATTTGAGAATCGAATCAATTGTGTTCGGTACAGGTCCCCCCCCCCCCCCAGTGATGGTCTGACCCGATTTCAGCAGCTCATAACAGATGGAACCCTTTTTAGTAGGGACCATCTTCTGTGTCAAAATCACCACTTTCGAACCACACAAACCACCTCTCGCACATGGAAATCCATTGAACATATTCAGGATAAGCTTCGGTGAGCAATCAATATGCTTCAGCTCCACTTTTGTTTAAATTGCAAACTTCCCGCAGAATGAGGTTATGTTGGCTCAAAATTCGACATTTTCGAAGGAAATAAAAACTTTGTTGTTTACACTATTTCGTTCAATGACTAAGTGATAATAATTGCCAGATGTTTACCCAACAAAATGCCATATAAGTTATTAAAATCACAAACCATGTGTAAAAGATACGCCATCTGTTCTGAATACCGCATGTTTAAGTTATACACCCAATAAAAGCTCTTCGGGAAACAACTTCCAATTTGTAAAAAAAATATAATTTCTTAAATTTTACAATTGAAGAGCTTATTGTAAAAACTTGATAAGCCACATGTACAAATTTTCTAGTTTTCGCTGTTTTCTAAACATCCGTTAATTAAATTTTAAATGATGCCTTGCTTAAACACGTGTTACAACTTTATAGAGTATAAAAGTCCTGTAATAGCCATATTTCCGAAATTTATTCACTTTTGGAGAGGCGAAAACTTACCAAAAATTGAATGTGGCTTATCAAATTTTTACAATAATTCCTTCAATTGAGCATTTCCATTTTGTTTTAACGACTAATTTTTCGATGTCTCCGATTTGTTAAAATTTGATGAGTATGAAAAATAATGAATGCATATTCCAAAAATGGTTTTTAATTTTTCTTATTTTGAAACCCTGAAGCTTTGAAATATCAGGTGTTAAGAACACGTTTAAAGCTATTTGCATAAAAATATACAAAATTTAAAGCGATTTTTTTTAAAAAAATAATTAAATTTTTTTTTTTTTAAAAATTCTGAATTTGAATGTTTTTTAAAAAAAAAATTCTAATATCTCTCACACAACAAAATGTGAAATGAATGATGACCGATGTTGCGTTATTTCAAATATTGATTGATTTTCCAATATTAATTCGATATTACTGATGTTGCGATATTTCAAAGCTTCAGGGTTGCTACAGTTTTCAAAGTAAAAAAATCGTTTTATAAATATGCGTTCACTGCCTAACATACTCACCAAATTTCATTGTATTTTTAGCTCTTATTCTATTTTTGATGTCAGTTGAACAATTTCAAAAGCACTTTGCGTTTTTGCTATTTTTTTTTTTTTTTTCGTCCATGTTTAATCATGTCATAACAATTTAAATACATTGTATAATGTAATTTCATTCAGTTATAGTTAAATGTATGAATATATGCATTCAGTGCTAAAGTTGTTTTAACATTAAAAAAAAATCTTACATGAAAAAATATAAAAACATGTTTTTATACTTTGTTTAAAGAACTAAAGATGACACTTAAGTTTTTAAGGAGATAAAAGTGGTAAAAAAGTCGCCGAAGAGTGTTTGGTCAAGAATAAGATGTACACTGTGTAAGTATGTATTTTCTTAAGTGGATTCGAGCTTTATAACGTTTTAGAATTTTTAACGATTTCAAAATTGTCTAATTGTAAGAAAAAATTTAATATATTTACATCCATTGGGATTAAAGCAAACTTAACTGAAAAAAAAAAAGATTTTCCTACTCTTGCATATTAAGTTTTAACTTAATTTTATATGATTAATGTTCAACTGAATTCATATGCATACTCACATACTATTTACCAAGTTGTTTATTTTTAATTATAAAAAAAAATTGCATACTTTTCGGCGTTAAAATAAAAGCATACTTTTAAGAAGATATTATATATGATTGTCACAGAAGAAAATATTAAATATGATTGGATGTTGTGTCCAGTTTGTTGTCGCAATTAATATTGCTATTAATATTTTTAATTAAAAGCAATTGTAAATATTTTAATTAAAGGACAATTCAATTCACAATATAAGAAAATTTGTAGAAAAAAGATATTATTTTTGTTTAAATTTTACAATTGAGCATTTTCATTTTATTTAAACGACTTATTTTTCGATGTTCTCCGAGTTTGATAAAATTTGTTGACTATGTTTGGCAGTGAACGCATATTTCTAAAACAATTTTTATTTTATTTTGAAAATTGCAGCAACCCTGAAGCTTTGAAATATCGCAAAATAAGAAATATCGCATCAATAAGAAGGCCATTACATTTGTTGTGTGACAGATATTACATTTTTCTTTGCATAAGAATAGTAAAAAATTGTTAATTCAGAAATTTTCGGAAAAAAAAATTTGAAATTATTTTTTGAAAACATCTCATTTAAAATTTTTTTTTTTCCACAAATAGCTATAAACGTGTTCTAAACACCCGATATTTCAAAGCTTCATTGATGTCACAGTTTTCAAAATAAAAAAATTAAAAAACATAAACAAATTATCTTTAAAGCTACTTACATCAAAGGCTGTCTAAGTGACGGCATCTTTCTAAAAACGAAACAAAACGAAATAACAAAATATGAAATATACGTAAATATAAAATATACCAAATATGAATATATACATGCAATAAGAAACAGAAAACATACAAAATTATATAAGATGTGTGTCCTCGTCTTTCCCATTAGTCTGTCTACCTGAACGTATATTTGTTTGCCATTTGACCACACTGCATTAATAGTCACTATATTTTATCATGTAACAATTTTTTTAATGTTAACACAACTTTAGCGCTGAATTCATATATTCATACATTTAACTATAACTGAATGAAATTACATTATACAACGTATTTAAATTGTTATGACATGTTTTAACATGAAAAAAAAATAATAGAAAAAAAGCAAAGTGCTTTTGAAATTGTTCAACTGACATCAAAAATAGAATAAGAGCTAAAAATACAATGAAAATAAGTATAAATGAAAAATTGTTGTTTTTATCCTGGTGTATTTTGTTGTTATAAAACTAAATTGTTCATTCAGTATAAAGCAACAGCTAAAATAGCAATTTTCACTATAAAAATATACAAAAGCCATAAACAAATAACAATCATGGGACAATACAAAAGTACCAGTACAATGGGAAAAAGATACTTCAGGACTAAAAAGACAAGAATGCTTTATGGTATAAATAACCCAGTAAACAATATTCAGTTAAAATTATTTAGTTTTGCTAACTTTAGCTAAGAAAATGTAGTTAAGAATATGTTTTTCGTAGACAAAATTGTTTCTTGGGTTGTATTTGTTATATGTGGCTGTATTTGTTGGGAAAGAAAGACAAAAATTAGCCTTATGAAAATGTTCTCAAATTGCAATTAATACTCATAAATATAATGGCTTTTAAAAATATTAATTTGCAATATATTTCTACAAATAAAATTATTAAATTCTTTGAGTATTAGCAAATGATTAAAGTTGGCAAAAAATCGTTAAATAATACATGATTTTAGCAACAATAGTTTGAAATATCAATAAAATTAAAATATTTTTATAAGATTTTGTTGTGACATGCTAACACACTTTTTCTAGCTTCTTTGAAGACCACTCTGGAGGGACTCTTTCCATACATACTTTCTCTTAAGTGTTTTTTTTTTTTGTTTTTGTTGAAACCCTTAAATCAATTTATAAATAATTTGATATAGATTTTCATCAGTGCGGGGGTCGTGGGTTCGATTCCCACCAGAGGCACTGGTCTGTTTTCGCTACAACGCGACGAAGGCCATAGAAGCTAGTGCTCGGTTAGGGTAATAGTATGTAATTTGTAATTATATGATTATTAATTAATAAAATAAAATAAATACAATTTTTAATCGTTCAATATTCACATCTAACAGAGTGATTGGTGGACTATTTTATTTACCAACTAACTGGTATAAAATCAAAAAACATTTTGGCTAAAGTAAGACATTTTGGGGTGAAGTGGTAATATATATAAAAAAACAATATTAAAAGAAAAATAATTAAATTTACTGTAGCTTATATTTTTTAAGAGATAAATATAAAAGAAAAACATAAGAAAAAACACAAAATCTTAGAAAATAAAAGAAACATCAATACAAATTCATCCAAATATTCAGAGAAAATAAGTGAAAAACTTGGCACAATGAACACCCCACCTGCTTGTGGCGCAGTTTAAGGATATTGTAAAATAACTAACAAAATGATTTCCCTTTGCTGAAGCCAAATCCCTCTATAGTATTCTAACGGGATCCAAAGACATGATTCTATTTTATAACCCGATATTTCTTGATTCGCTAGGAATAGCTGACTATAACTTTTTTTGTTCGCATAAAGAACATTTCGACAAAATATTTACAGTATATAGGAACAAATCAAACTATTGAAATGTGAAGTAAATAAAATCAATATACAAAAAAGAAAAATTGAGTTTTCTAATTCGCCTTACCACACTACTGCAAACGCCCCTACGTACAAAAAAAAAATGATTGTTAACTCTACATTAATAATACAATATCTTAATTATTAAGAATTTTGTATATATTGTTGATCTATTTTTAAAATTTGTTAATAAATGTAAGAAAAGGTGAACAAATCAGCGCTAGAGGGATTGCTGCACTTTCGACCTAAGCGACTAGGTCATCTTCAGCCTCATTCTAGCTCTGATCCACACAAGATTACGCGTATTTTACCTTTTCTTGCATTTATTAACAATTAGTGTTTTCTATTTGTAATAGTAATATGTAATTACGATCTCTAAACTGACAATTCAAAATGAAATGCAACTTTAAAAAAAAAAAGATCAATAATACATACAAAATTCTTAAACCAAACAGGTAACATGCAATGTAAAATCTAATGAGAAAACATTCATATTAGTCTAAGTACCGTATTTCCAATGCATTCCCAGTAATGGTAACATTAGCAGTTGGACTGGCAACCCTGCCAAAAGCTTTAAGATTGAAAGCTGTTGGCTAAACTTGTAAGAAAAGACGAAAATAACTCATCAGTTAATCTGTTAATCGGTAATCAGTTAACATTACCGATTTTCTGTGGTTGGTATACATACAAGGTCAAACCTTGAGTTTCCTGTAAATTAGAATGAGGCTGAAGATGACCTAGTCGCTTAGGTCGAAAGTGCGTCACTTACTTTTGCGCTGAGCCACCACAAGTTTTTTTTTTTCTTACATTTATTAACAATTTATGTTTTTATATTTTTAATAGTAAAATTTAGTTATGATCTCAAACCTGACAATTCAAAATGCAATATAGTAATTATTTAATTCAAATTAAAAAAATAAAAATAAAATTTAAATTTATATTCAAAAAATATATTAAAATTTTTTCAAATATAACAACAATCATACATACTTAACCCTTTGAAGACCTATGGTTATATACAGTGGTCAATTTTAATGGATACATATTTGTGAAAATTTGTTTTCGAAGTAATTAAATTTTTTTGTCCACATACCAGAGGCTTAGTAATCTGAGTGTTAAGAAAGGGTTAAGTAATCCTATTTATCTTATATTTTGCACCTCAAAATGACTGGACCTAGTGCTACAACAATCAAAGCACTAATTATGAAAACAAAAAATTAAAGTTGATATTCGTTCAATAATCATGGGTATAAAATTGAATAGCATAACAATTTTACTATGTAAATTTTCTGTTTTTTCGATATATTTGTATTGTATCCTTCAACCAATATTGACATAATTATGCTCAAATGAAAAGTAGTATTAGTAGTCCAAAAATAAAACAAAAATTAGAATCATTTTTAAAGATTTGTAGAATAGAGGAAAAAAAACTAAATTTTTATAAACATCCATTCGCAATATCTCGAAAACAGTTAGTCCTATTTCAGAATTTAAAATTTCCTGTTAAGCATGCCAAAATTACTTAAAGATGATATGCCGCAAGATATATTTTTATTAAAGCAGTTTAAGAAAACTCTTTAAAAATCGAAAACATTTTAAGCAGGGAGCCAGGGGTTAATGCTATTAGATTTGTCTCAAATTCGCACCATTTAACTTCCAGACCTAGTTCTACAATAATCGCAACAATAATTCATAAAAACCGAAAAATTGCCTTTCTAATGTTCATATTAAGCTATATATTTTTTCATACTATTATATTAAATAATATACGATTGTATATGAACGTTTTTACTCGGGATTTTTCTTTTTAATTTTAACACATATATTTATATAGAATTTTATGTAATTTATATTAGTACATATTAAAATGATAAAATCTGGTTTTTTATTGTATTTATATACTTATATATATTTATACATGGAAGTATATATGATCTCATATTTAGCTATATCAATTATATATGATGAGCTGAAACAAATCAACTTATATACAACATGATATATAATTATATATGATGATATATAGCACTGTATTAAAAAAGTTTGTAAAATTACATATGAGATGTAAATATATATCGTCACATATGGCCAAATATGTAATTGTATATAATTATATGGAATTCATGAATAATACACATTGCACACACAATAATACATAAACTTTTTTCGCCGGGATAACAATATTCGAAGTAAATTTTAAGCGATTTTAAATAAAAAAATTTAAATTTTATACAATACGTATTTTTCGACAAACATTTTAAACATTAAGCTTTTCGATTTTTTATTTAAAATAGTTGGCCACGTTAAATAAAGCGCCAAATACATCACTTCATTTATTGTTATCTAACATTTTCCGTGTTTTGAGATCGGTCCCAAAGGGTTATGAGTATACACTTAAAACTAAAAATCTTTAAATAATGTTTTTCTCTATCATATTTTAAAGGTAATAAGATAATTATTATTTTATTTGTATAGCCTACTTCAAGGATTTAAAATGAAAAGTTCAAACAATTGAAATTTAATATGAAAAAAAAAATTGTTGTGCTATATTTAAAATTTGACCTGAATGAAAACAACATTTTATAAACAAAACAACAATTTATAGAATAGAAAATGGAATTAGAAAATACTAATTTTGCATACAATTAAAATTTGTTAAAAGTATAGTAATGTGTATAAAATTGAAGTTATCATAAGAAAACAGTTAGCTGCATAAATTAAAATATTTATTTTTATGTTAAAATATGCAACAAAAAAAAGTTGCACACTGAGAGAATTATCTGGCATGATATTAATGAATTTTTGAATTATATCTTTTAATTGTCACTGGAATGCGTCCATTGAAACTTTTCATTAAATCAATGCAATTTTTAATAAAATTTTTTTCTTTTTCTCTTACATTTATTAAAAACTATTGTTTTCTATTCGTACCTTCAGGGAACTTCTGCTTTAGAAATATGTGGTAGTTTGGGTTGTAATACAGTTTCTTTATTTTTAATGTAAATGTCAGTCATTTGTAGAACAAATTAAATTTTTTACTTACCTTGTAGTTTATTTAAAAAACAAACCACATCAAATGACTGTTTTATGATTTTACATTAATTTCTAAAATAAATGTTTGTTTTTTTTTTACTAACATGTGGTTAATTTTTACTACAGTTGTTAGTCATTTTTTGAACATTAAAAAACAAATGACAATGTTAGTTGAATTTACTGAAATGTAAGTCCTTCTTTCTTTAAGTGAAATTTCATTTGTTTTTAACTACATTTGCAGTGGTCTTTACCTTCATAGTATTCTAAGTGTAATACTAACATTTTAACTATGATCTAAAACATGACAATTCAAAATGATATGCAGTTTTGAAAAAATCATCAATACATACAAAATTCTTAAATTTCATTATATTTATTAAAAATTTGATACGTCTAATGAAAAATTAAGAAAATTGTTATAAAAATCCTGAAGCTTTTTCATACACTCAAAGGAAAAGCTTTACTATATTTTTGACATGTTTTATAAGTTTTTGTCCATATTAGTTACATTTTATAAAAAACAAAATCAATTTCATCATATTTATGAAATGTTTCTCTATACATACGAAGCATATTTTGCATTAGTAAGGCTGTCATTATTTTTGTGTAGAAAAATTAATGGAGACAATAATATGGTCATTATAATTCTTGTTGTTTATGAAATGTTTCATAAATATTTGTGAAATTGTTACATTAAACGAAAATTGATGGGTGTACAGTTCAGCAAATTTGGCATTACCTTTGCGAAGAAAGCTACATTAGTTTAGTATTAAAACACGCCCAAGATAATTCTCTCTGCACTCAGGAAATAAAGTTTCGTCATATTGATGATATTGTTTCATAAATAGTTTGTTGTCAGTTATTTATCACATTTAAGAAGTTTTCACAAATATTATGAAAAGTTTCATACAAATTGATGACTAATGCTTTATAGACCCTCATCATTTTATAAAAAAGTTTCCTAAACTTTGTGAATATAAAATTTAGCTTTTTATTGAAATTTTTATTTGAAATTTAGAAAATATCATTTACAATTTAGACTTTAAAACCAGGGACCGTAAATAATGATTATTGCTCGTTTTTTTTGAATCAAAAAATCAATCACTTAGAAGAGACATAAAAAAAAAATTATTGCACCATTATTATTATTTTTTGACAATCTTTGCATATCCGTCATGATTTTTAAATTTTTGATTTTTAAAGTTTTCTTCAATGGTAATGATTATTTTTGAGTAATAATAAAAAAAATCAGCCATAATCATTATTTTTGAGCAAAAAAAATAAAACTCAAAAATAATCATTATTTATGATTTTTATTTTTTTCGCTCAAAATAAAACTCACTTTCACTGCGTGGGATTGACATATCTCAGGAAGTAGGAGGAGCTTATCGAAGATTATGGTATCAATCTCTTCTTTGGAAGATTCTCTAGCAGATTAATGCACCAATCATATTTGTGGGTGAGGTTTAAGGGGTTAAATTTTAATTTCAAAATAGGGCTTTTTTTGGCGTATTTTGTGGGATGGACATATCTCAGGAAGGAGGAGGAGCTTATCCAAAATTATGGTATCAATCTCTTCTTTGGAAGATTCTCTAGCACATTAATGCATCAATCATATTTGTGGGTGGGGTTTAAGGGGTTAGTTATTAATTTCACAATAGGGCTTTTTTGCCGTGAAGTCAAAATTTGGAAGCTCGATTTTCACCGTAGACGTATGTTTTAGTGGACTTTTTTGCTCAGTACAATCCCAAGAATCAGAAACGCGAAGCGCCCATTAAGATTTTTTTCCTTCCATACTAATCGTCCCACCCTAATATGTATATATATTACACCTTCATGAAAGTGAGTTTTATTTTGAGCGAAAAAAATAAAAATCATAAATAATGATTATTTTTGAGTTTTATTTTTTTTGCTCAAAATAATGATTATTGCTGATTTTTTTTTATTATTACTCAAAAATAATCATTACCATTGAAGAAAATCATTAAAACTCATAACATAATCATTATTGTGTAATTTTTATTATAAAACTCATAATGATTACGGTCCCTGTTTAAAACCCAAAATCAACCGGAAATTATTTGAAATTCTGAAACATCAATTTAGTATTAGAACTTTTTTTTTAAAAAACTTTGCTATTTTATGTTTTTTCTAAGAAAGTTCTTCCTATTTATTAATGTGTTGCTTTCTTTGGAAAGGGGATAGTCCAGAGATAAAGGTGGGAAAATAAGAAGGGCTTCATACACGGCAACACTCTTTTTGCGCGATATGATAAGTCTTTGAATAGTTGTTTCTCACCACCTGGCGATCTTATTGAAGCCATTTGATTCATAGTCCTGATTCATTATTTTACTTCAGTGGGATTAAGTGCTTTAGGAACACCGAAGGCGGGCGCTGCGATACATATGAGGGATAGAAAACACGAAACATATCATTTTTCTAAATTGATGTTGTCGTCACCAGGAATCGAAACCGGGGACCATCTGTGTTCCAGTCCAACGCGCTAACCATTACACCACAATTAATATTATGATGAATACTGGCAATACGTCCTTGGCCTTAAAGGCTTATTGTATTTTCGGTTAAAAAGTAATTGATATTTTAGTATATCCACATATACAATTTGATATGATTATATATGTACAATATACAGTTTTATATTGTAGCATATATTAATTGAAATTATATTGATCTGCATATAAACATAACAAATTAGGCCAACTTGTATAATATTGGATTAATGAGATAAAATTAGATGAGACCAAAACTCAGATACAATCGAATCATTGATAGATTTTTGTATCTAATTCTATATTATTTTATTTGAACCAATTACACAGAACCAATTTCAGCACCTAATTATATCTGAACTTCTTCTTCCTATTTATGAAATGTTTACTAAGATTTATGAAGCATTTCATAAATGAAGTATTTTCCATCATACTTATAAAAGATTTCATAAATATGAAGAAGCCTGTCATCAATTAGCAGTTTTATGAAACAGCTTCATTATATATATGAAGTGTTTCATTGGCGAAAATCAATGAAATTTTTCATCATATTCATGAAAAAGTTCAGATTTTTTCCTAAGTGTGCGTATGGTTGGAAAATAATAGATGAACAAGAAAAAAATAAGTTTTTATAATTTCACATTTTATGATGTTCATTTATTAGAAACAAGCCAACAGCAATATGTTGTTCTGTGTGAGTTTGAAATGCTCTAAATATTTCTGTATAATAGTATCTTGAAATATTTTTAAATTAGTTGCAAATTTTATGACTATTAGAGAATTTTTTTAAACAAAATGTGTATGACAGTTTCATATTATTTACTTCTGTTGCTTATATTCTGTTGTTATAGTGTAACTTTTGTGTAAAAAAAATATACAGGAAAATGGGCTGGACAGGACTAATTAAGTTTAAAATAAATAGTAATTTTAATAAAACGCCCTTAAAGTATGCAAATAATTTGTTTAAATATGTAATAACAAATATATACTATAATATTGGGGTGAAAATTCTCAACATTTTTGTTTTTTAATAAATATGACATATTTAAAATTTTGTTTAACATACTTTTAGGTATTATAATATATACAAAAATATTACATAACTTAAGGCACGTAAGAAATATTTACATAATATATACATATATATATAACACTATATAAATACAATACTTACAGTTATTTATACAAAACTATTTCATTATAATTTAATATTCCAAACATGTTGTATTCTTGCTTAAAATAATTTACTATAACACTACTCAACGGTAAAAAAAAATGACTTTAAAACAAAAATTTTTTGTAAATTTATCAAAAATTTGTACATTTTACAAAAGTTTTTGCAGTTTTGACAATAATTTCGTATTTTTAAGCGTGGATTATTATAAGTGTATGTACGCCGAATTCAAATCTGGAAAAAAATTCTAATTTGCAGTTTTTATAATGTCCGGTTTTTATACTTTTTTTTATCGTATATTTTGTTTAATTTTTCGAAATTTAACCGCAAAACCATGACATTTTATTAAGAATATTCTCATAAAAGTAATATATAAAATTTAATGATTTTGCTTTAAAATTACGAAAAATAAAACAATATATACACACAGAGAATAAATTAGTTCGAATACTATCAACACACCCAAAATTTTTCTCAATCTACTCAACTTTATTTTCCAGCTTATAATTTTTACGATTACAAAAAATTTTTAGCTTAATTGACATACATTTTACTGTTACAACTAATTAAATTTCAATTTAAAAATCAATAAGGTATTACCAACCATATTGATTAAAGAAAGTCTTGTCACAAGAAAACCATAGCAACGATCATATTAAAAACAACAAAATGGACATTTTAACCGCCCAGCCAGAAAAATACGCACGGCAAAGCATTGGCCCAGTGCTTTCAGCGGTGGTATGAGGGTGTGCAGAGCGTTGGATATCTGAAGATTTAAGTGCTATGCCAACCCCAAATGATAACACCGGGCAGGGCTTGGCCGTCCTTCATTAATACGTTACCAAAACCATAATTTTACAAAGTTGGCAAAGCATTGGTAGAACAAGAAATAAAGTGCTTTTTAATAATATAATAAGTGCTTTGCCAACCCCAAAATGATAACACCGGGCAGGGCTTGGCCGTTTCTTTTTTTAAAGCGTTGACAAAGCACTGGCAATAAGCGCTTTGCCAGTACCAAAACCAAAAACGACCAATAAAGTCCTACTTAGTAATTCACTTCAGTAAAGAGTTGTATTATTTCTTATTGAATGATTTTGGTAATTTGAACAGAAATAACAATAGGATTGCTTCAACTAAGTTAATTACAAAATAACTGAATATTTTTTTTATCTTATTATATTTTTGATAAGTTAGCACGAAAAGTTAGTACAAAAATTATACTTTATGCTGACTATAATCTTAATATTCTTAACTTCAAATTATAAATTGCAATTTAGTTTTGAATTTTTCCACTCCTGTTGTATACAAGGGATGTGCCACAGTTTTTATTAAGTTAACGGTGGTAAATTTTGTAAATAAGTACTGGCAATGCACTTTTTGCAAATATTGGGAAAGCGTTCTAAGTCAGTACTGTGCCAGTGCTTTTTTATTGTTACGGTTGAAGATCTTGTAAATCAAGTACTGGCAAAGCTCTTTCTACGAACGTTGGCAGAGCGTTCTAAGCCAGAGCTGTGCCAGTGCTTTTATTATTTTTACTGTTGTAAATTTTGTTAATTAAGCACTAACAAAGCATATTTACTAACGTTGGCAGAGCGTTATAAATCAGTGCTTTGCCAGTACTTTATTTGTTGGATCATTGCCAAATAGTGCTCTGCCAGTGCTTGATTTTTCAGAACATTGGCAATTTCTTGCTGGGCGTCTAATTGGCTATGAAAAGTAAAATCTAATAGTTCCAATCAAACTTGAATGTTAAACCATTCATATTATTTTATTAAGAATTTACTACCGACTATTGGTCAAATACTCGTAGTGTTAAAAGTTTCGGTTGTAACAAAAAATTTGTAAGTTAATTGTGTTTTTAAACAATTTCGACACTCTCAACTATAAGTAGTTTGTTTCAAATGATAAATGAACAAAGTAGCTTAGCAATTGTCAAAAATAAATATAAAAAATTTAAACTTAGAAAAAATTCCAAAATATTACAAAAAAAATATACATTCAAAATTAATAAAAGAAAATTATAAAAAAAACTACTAATTATATTCTAAATATAAAAGCTATTGTGGGCACTTCAAGAAAAATTTAATGTTACTTATGAAGGCGATAATCGAAACGAATTTTGGCAGGACTTCCGGAAAAATAGATACATATGTCAATTTCATTTTGCAACAGAATTTTCACAAAATGTAGTTTGTATAAAATAAATACTATTCGAAGATGCTGTGGGTAACTCTGTAAATGAAACTTTGCGAAATAATTTTTTGTGAAATAATTTTAGCTTAGTCGTTCGTAATTTCTTTCAAAAATCAGTTCGTTTTTATATATAAAATATAAGAAAATAAAATTTCGTATTAGTCGTAATTTTATAATGCATTAACCATTCTGAAACTTTTATACAGGCAATCATGAATGTGGCTTCCACATGCCAAAGCATACATAACCAGGGATGGTTACCGTTTCAGTTTGAAATAACAGTATTGGTGTCGAGACTAAACCCGATATGAATGTTTTAAAACCAGAATAACACAAAGGCTAATTGCCCTCAAATTTTTACGTATTTAGTCTACTATTTTTCCGGTTTGAATTCGAAGTATATGATCAACAACGTTATAAATTTCTGTTTTGGTTTCGTAAAGGTTTTATAACGTTGTAGGGGATATGAATCGGGTTTGAGCTGCAAAATTAGAAAACTTAACACATTAAAATGTTTGAACAAATGCATCTTATAATATAATTGTTTTAAAAATTTCATATTGGTTTCAGTTTTGGCATGATAAACCAATACCGTTATTATAAAATTGAAATTGTGGTGAACGTTGCAAAGAACAGAGCAAGTTTTAGTTAGAAATCCATCAGATTAAAAATAATGTTTTTATAAAATAACACGTTTCTTGCACACAGAGAAAAATGTAGTTATTTGCCAACTGAAATTCAGTTACTTCGACTTAAATTCGGTTATTGCGAATTTCAGTCGGTTGGTACAGCTAAACATTAGTTTTCACAGCAAAGTTCGGTTAATTCAATTAAATTTTAGTGTCAACACCCAAAATACACATCAATCAAATGTAAATATCGTTGTACTAACTGAATTTATAAGTTGTTACCATTAAAATTAACTTTTAAATTCGATTGCCAATTAATTTCTCTGTGTGTGTGTACACAATTCATTTAAATTTAACGATTTTCCAGGAAAAGCTATTATTAAGGCTATTTTAATGACAAATGTCCCGGAATTTGATTCATTTCCCAAAAACGAGTCTGAAGATTATTCTTTAAAAAACAAAACTCTTTTTCAGAATCAGATTTCGCAAAATGTTTATATATAAAAAAAGTTGTTTTCCAGAAGATATTGCGAATTTAATGTATTTTTCCTTATAAAAATTCCTCAAATTCTAAACCGGGTTTCGGTTAAAAACCTCTATTTTATAGGGTCAATACACCAAAATCTAGGATTCTTTATACCAAAATTAAAGTTTTGTAAATTTTTCAAGGGAAACGCATAAGAATATGATGGGTTTCTATAGCATAATGCTCTTATTTCATCAGATAATATATTAGTTAAGCTACATCATTTGTTTAAAATATTTATGTATCATTCTTAATACAATAAAATATTTAAAAAAATTACTTGAAAACAGTGTATTATTTGAAAAAATTCGATAAGCCCCACCAAATAAATTCAATTGAATCAACAAAACCATTTTCAAATTCTTTTTAGACAATAAAATTATTGAATTATTCAAAATGAAAGTTGGTCAAACAATCAAATTGCAAATCTAATTTGGAGATAGTTCATGTAACTACTAAAATGCTGTTGGCAAAAAATTCGGTTGGAGCAACAAAACTGTCTTCTGTGTGTACGAAAAAATATGATAAATGTAGCGTAGATTGGTCTATTAAGAAATATGTGTTTTAAATCTAGTTTTTTTTTCTGACCGTTGAGTAGTGTACTTTAATATAGTTCTTCATAGTGTTATACTATACATTTTAGCTCTTTACGCCGGATTATCAAATTTATATGATATTCTTTAAGCAATTGTTAATACGTAGTATTTCCTTATTATTTCCCCCACCACCACCCAAACTCCTCTCAAAAATGATGTATATTATTACATATTAACACGTTTTCTGCATAGATTAATTATAATTTTTAATATTTATGAAATACGTGATAATTACTTAAGTCAAATTTTATTAATTTCTCATTTTTATTTTTACTCTTTTTCTTTATAGTGACAAAATTCATACGTATTGGTATTGCGGATAAAAACGATAATCCTCCCTATTTCGATAAAAGTTTATACGAAGCTGAAGTTGATGAAAATGAAGATATACAACATACAGTATTAACCGTTACTGCAAAAGATCATGATGAGTGTAAGTATTAACTTGAAAGGATAAAAAAGTGTTGTGTATTTTTAGGGGAAAAGGAAACCACTTGCAATTAAAGGAACTATGTTTAGTAGAAATTTAAATAACGGGCGGTTACCAGTATCAACAAGGGAGGTATCCCCTCCGAAACTCATAGATTTTAATTAACTTTGGATATGTTGTAGGGGAGAAAACCAGTACATATTTTCTTAGCTGTAGGATATCATGTTTATTTGTATGCAGGGTTAAAACACTCAAGGGAACAAAAATGTTGATAAATATGTTGCCAATATCGAGGACCCTGATAGGGTACAGAAACAGTTCTGAAAAATTTGTTTCGTTACTACATATCCAAAGATAATTAAGAGCTGCGGGTTGCTATCGGTATACCTATATGGACAATGGTAAAAATGGGCCAAAATAAAAAAAAAATTTTTTTTTTTTTAGAAATTTTGATTTCAAACGAAATTTTATATAGTAGTAAAAAAATTAGCTATCTCTGTTATTGTAGGTGGGCTATATTAAATTTTATGATACTTCAAAGTTTCAAAGTTTCTTGTAACAATTTCCTAACTTAAAACTTTTATGAAAATGAAAATTATTCAAGTTCAAGGCCATACTCTATATTTCTATATTAGGATATTGTCCTAACAAATAATCTATAGAGTTGTTTTGTTTTCAAATTTATTATTTGACCCTACCAAAAAGTAAACATGAAAAGTATTATATACATTCCGAATTTTGGCAAAACATTTCCTCGCATTTAAGATGAAAATTTATCAAAATAGGTCCTTGTACTAACAAGGGAGGTATCCCAACCCGGACCAGCGGATGTTAATGGACTTCGGTTATGTTGTAGAGAATATATGTTAATAAGTTGGGATCAAACTCCATTCCACGCTTGGCTTTTTGATTTATTTCGTTATATTCAAAGTAACAATATAGAAATTTGGTATTAAATAAAAGGTTTTTTGAAGACACATTTACTGGTGTAAAAATTATGTCTAAAGACATTCAAGTATTTTTGTTATTCAAAAAAATGTGTTTTGAATTGTAGTTGTATTAAGCCCAAGATAATGTATAATAATGCCTATTTAATTTAATCGAAAGTTCTCGAGATACTTTGGTGTTTATGCTACTTTTCCCGAAGGATATTCTTCCCCTTTATTTCAAATAACTCAAAAATATGGCAATTATGGGTCCACTATATAGGCAATATGGGTACCCAAATTTTTGTTTTCTTGAGTAATTTACCTTTGTGTAGAAATAAATCTAGTTTTTGTAAGTTAAAAACAAGTTTTCATACAAAAACAAATTATTTTTTAACGTGAGATTGGGCAGCTAAAAAAACAATGTTTCTTTTTTTTTTTGCTCCTTTACAACATATTAAAAGAACATTTAAATCCGCTAGTTCGGGTCGGGATACCTCCCTTGTAAGGTAATACATGTACAGATGTGAACATTTGTTCGGCTTCTATAAATTTTCGTAAAAAAATTAGTTTCTTTTAATAAAGATGATCGTATTTAATATACTTTCTAAGGTGCAAATCATTCCATTAGCTCAAGAATGCAACTATCTTTTGTTTCGGGTTTGAATTTCTTTTTCAGCGCGAGAATTTCATTGTTAAACGACTTTTTATTTTTATCGCCAACAAGTTACAGCTTACTAGGTCCAAATCATAAAAGTTTATCAGCAAATGTATGAATATATAAAAAAGTTCACCGTTTTACACATAACTTCTGAATGCATGGACCGAATTTAATAATTTGCGATATCAGGCATTATTGTTTTGCCAATTGTTTGTCCAATTGAAAAACATTTAAGTCTACTTTTAATATATTTAAGATGCCCATACTAACTCGGCTGGCACCGTATTTATTGTACACAATTAAAGGTGACAGATAAGAAAGTATATTCCTTATTCATGTACCAAATTTCAGGTTTTTAAATTAATAAGCAAATAAGTTATAGAAATATGACCGTATTGTGCCACTGTGCATTGTGAGTTAGTAAAAAATGTATAACGACAAATCACTTCTATTTCATTTTTAATAGAGTTAAAGGGTTTTTTTCCAGCATTAATAACCAAATTTGAAAAAAAAAAATTAAAAGCGTAAATAGTCCCACGGTAAAGGAATCAGTAATAGGTGACACGTATGACAGGGCCGAAGGTGGCTGGGACCTGGTATTTGATCAGAATTATTATAAAAAAACAATTTTCTTTAACATGGCGTTGTCATAAAAGGGGTCAATGTACAATAGGGCGGGTCGATTTAAAAATCGCTCAACGTTCAAGGAAAATCGTATTCTAGGGATCAAAATAAGAAACTTTGCCGAAGGAACCATACCTCTAAAACGAATTCTGATGTCCCGACTTTTGACGCGTAGGGTAAAATTTTGAAAAATCCCACTTTGACCCATTTAGTTTGCCCCAATCGAATCCAACCCAATCGATTATAATGTTTACATTCATCTGCTAGAGCGTCTTCCGGAGAAGAAATAGACCCCCTAATCTTGGAAAGACTCCTCCTACTTTCTGAAATATCTCTATCCTGAGATTTGTACATTTTGCTAAAAAACACGGCTAAAAGGCCCTCTTTTAACTTAAATTTTAACCCCTAAAATGATGATTTATGCATTAATCTGCTAGCGCGTCTCCCGGAGAAGAAGTATCTCCCATAATCTTGGAGAGATTCCTCCTACTTTCTGAAATATCAAAGTGGGCTTTTTCAAATTTGACCCTACGGGTCAAAAGTCGGGACATCAGAATTCGTTTTAGAGGTATGGTTCCTTCGGCAAAGTTTTTTATTTTGATCCCTAGAATACGATTTTCCTTGAACGTTGAGCGATTTTTTTTGCCTCCATACAAATCGACCCGGCCTAATGTACACATTTTAAATACCTTATGACATCCTAGGTAGAAATTGCCAACCGTACCAAAAAAATAGTACCGGCAAACCACTGTTTTTTTTTTTTGTAAAACCCACCGTATTAAAAATGACCAAAGGTACAACTAATATAGTATGTACCAATGCAATACCACCAGCAAAATTCCTTGTTTTGTTTGTTTTTATCAATATTACAACCAAATGGAATCATTTTTTTAAATATTCTATTATATTTCACACATTTAAATATGATGTATAATGCTAAACCGAACTGTTTTGCTGCTTTTTAAACTTGTGTTATTATACATAGATCTCAAAAGCAATTTAAATGCAGCTATTTGAAAAGCAGAACATTTTCTTAATTACCAATGTTATGCCAACGGTGCCAGGTTCGTTTTTAAACCAACGGGTGGCCACTGTTTTTAATCTGTTAACAGGACAATATTGTCAATACTGTTAATCCCACGCTCTGCCAGCGCATAATCGACCGTTACCGACGCTTTGCCAACACTGTGCCGATTGTATTTTTCTGCCTGGGATGTTATGCGGTTTATGTAAAAACAGGAACAGAACAGAAATCTAATTGGTGTCAGAAAAGGTCTATCGCACAAGTTTTTGCTTACAAGTAAAGTTTTTCACGGGAATCCCCGGAACGAAACTTCTCGGAAATTCCCGACATTTTTCAATCCTAAAATCCCGAGAAATACTTCGGGAATTCCCGGTATTTTTTTTTTGTAATGTTGTAAATAAATATGCTATTTTTAGGAGTAGAAATTTAAAATCGTATAAACGGATAATACTTTGAAGAATCCTGAATAATTAAATGATAAAAATGTTCAAATCCCTCAATTTATATATGCAGAACACATTTTTATATTTTTTCTTCTGCCGAAATTTTGTATATCGGCACTGGTAATGATAGCAATCGACTGGGTTTTTTGTAAAAAATTTCTTGTATACATTTTTTTTTAAAATTTGTTTTAGTAGTCTATTTTTTATGACCAAAAAAAAGTTTTTAAATTTCACCATACTATGATGAAATCTTTTTCTGTCAAACGAAAAAAAAAGAAATTTAAAATAAAATTGTGTTAAATAAAAAATAAAAACTGCAAAATGATGGCCTGTAACAACGATAAGAATCAAATGTATATCCGTAGGATGCAGCCGTTACTAGCTGGAATACAAAACATACTAAACAAACATCTGCACAATTTGAGGATGGGAACACTTTTTGGGCTTACTTGTTAACATGTTCTTCGCGTTTCTAATTTTTTCTTTCCGCTATTCGCAATAAAAATGCATTGCCAATTTCACTATTGTTGAAAGCAAATACAACATTCTTAAAAATATATAAAAATATTTTATATTTTAATTCACATACAAATAATTGTTTTCCCTTTGTATGTAGTTTATATTACATGACAATTTTGTAAATGTTTTTCTGTGACAATTTTATTTAGAATACCGAAGTAATAACAATTGGTGTTACCCTCAGTTTTGACACAATTTTGAGATTGATATAAAAACTAGAATAAAGGTATTATTCTGCTGACAAATTCAATTACTTTTCAATACTCGATACTACTCGATATTTTTAAATGGAATACACGATACTACTCGATACTTTTATCGGTTTTTTAAATTAAAATTCACTTTAATTTAAAAAAGTAAATTATGAAAATTTTTACTTTTACTGAAAATTAAATTTATAATAATATTTTTTAAACATTTTTTAGAAACTATTTAAAGTTTTTTCTTTAAATTTTTCCTCTTTGTTTTTTTCTTCAAGCAGAGTTGTATATTTATGTTAATTATTTTAGCGGAGTAGTTTTAATGTATTGCTTTTCTGTCCGAAATACAAATCTGAAAATATGGAGTAGTTAATTCTAAGTATTGATTACCCAACAAAAAGACAAATACTCGATACCCATTACTGATTCTTTTACTAGCACTATTCAACTAAAGTAGAAACTTTGACATGACAAAAAGCCTTGATGGTTTATGAAATGTTTTAAGTTTTTTTTTTTATTTAATTTTTTGAGTGTAAACAATAATTATATGCAATGGGCAAACAAATTTTTTACATTTAAATTTTCTAATCAATAAAGAAATAAAAAGTTTAGTCTTTCTTCTATTTTAAATAATAAATTAAATAATTTTTAAAAGAAAGTGCTATAGGAAAAACTCAAAAACTGATTTTTTAAATAAATATTGGCATCTCAGAATGCCCAATTTTCGACTATTTTTTGTTTGCGGTTGTATACAAGATGTTAAAATATTATATGGTTTTTTAATCACCCAGCAAAACCACACATTACCAAATCATGGCTACAGTAATATATCGCCATAGGGCTTCATGCATTACTTTACCCGTTACTTCACTGGTTAATTATACATTGCTGGGATTCGAACCTGTGGTCTCTGGTATTTAACTATTAGTTAGGCGAGAACTCTACCAACTAAGCTATCGATACATATAATATTTTACTGCTTAAAATGTAGATAAGTTGTTGTGCTTCGTATTTTCGTTCGTGATATCAAAAATATACACCTTACCATTATGCTTACAAAAAATCACAAAGTAATGTGTCTATAAATAGATTGTCAAAAAATATATTAATAATTATTTTACGTTTATAATTCAAGCATTATGTAATTGATAATTATTTGATGTTTTGAAGTAATGTAAAATGTAATGAAGTCTCATTACAAGGTAATCCATGAGTGTTCAATTATCGGTAACTCATTACTTCTTGTTGGAAAATAATGATACAGGTAAGGAGTACACATTACAAGGTAATGCATTACTTTATCGCTCCCATTACCAAAGTTTTTCTGGGCACCTTTATCCGTAAACAACAAAGCTGTTTAATACACGGGCAGAAAGACGGATTAGTCATTCTATTATGAGCTAAAAAACAAATATTATTAAATTTATTAGACTTTTTTATAAATTTTTTTATAAAATTCACTTGTGGACTTCATGAGTTTACTGAAAAAATTTATTAATATTTGTTCAAGAATATTTTGATCTGTGTACAATTTAAAAAAAAAAAAATTAAAGAACAATTTGTAAAAATTTTAAGGTCTAGTTCTGTTATACTTCTGCATATATTCAAAACTAATTTTACTAAGGGCCATTATTACAACTTGACAATAGCTAAAGTTCGGATGTTATCGGACAGATTATTAGTTTTTTGTTATTATAAGTATACTTTAAGCTAAAAGTGACCGATAAACTAAAGGTTTATGTGTTTAAAGTTGCCACATTTTCTGCTCTATAAAGAAGAAGAAGAAAATACCGAATTTCACAACCGAATTTCACAAATTATTGTTTGTTTGTACACAAATAAATAAAAGTACGTTGCCACAACGTATTTTTATAAACCAATTCATAAACAAATAATCGGTTTTTAGTTTGCTGCTGCCACATTATCAAAAATATTAATTTTATTGGGAAGTTGTATTAACGAAAAACATTATAGCTCTTTTTATTGCTCACTTTAGCTAAAGTTACTTTTACTAACATTTACTTTAAAGGCAAGTTGTAATAACGGCCCTAAGATATATAAGTTTAATAAATTTTTTCTGTGTATTTTTCTAGCATCCCGTATACGTTATGAAATTACTAGCGGTAATATTGGTGGTGCCTTTGCGGTAAAAAATATGACTGGCGCCATTTATGTAGCTGGTGCCTTAGATTATGAGACACGAAGAAGGGTAAGTTGTTGATTTTAATAAAAAAAAATTAATATAAACTTATTAATTTATAATAAACAAGTTATTAGACTTTTTATAAACTAGTAATAAGTTAACACCATTTTTTTTATAAATGTCATAGTTATGGACAATATATAATCGTTGCTTCACATAAAAAGCTTAAATTGTTTTAAGCTTTAGTTATATTAAAATTAAAAAAAAACCCAGAAAACTTAAATACATTTACTAATCCTTAAAATTTTATTAATTTAACTACACGCTACTTTCTGCAGTATGAGCTACGTTTAGCTGCTTCGGATAATTTAAAGGAAAATTATACAACTGTTATAATACACGTTAAAGATGTCAATGATAATCCACCGGTCTTTGAAAGACCCACATATCGTACACAAATTACAGAAGAAGATGATCGTAATTTACCCAAACGTGTCTTACAGGTTACTAACATTCTTATATACCAATAATGATCGAATGACAGAGTTTTGAATGAATTAATTCGTTTAATTCAGTTTTTAAGTTCTGAATTAAAAATACTTATAATTTTATTAAGAAACGAATGAAACATAAGAATAAATTCTTCATAACTAGTTTGACAAAATTTTATATGAACATTGTTTTTTGATAAATTCAACTTTAACTCAAATTTTAACTTAAATTTAACTCAATTTGTGTAATCTTCTTCCAAGCTCTGTTGTATTCAATCAAAAAAAAAGCTTTTTTTTAATTGATTTTAAGTTTTGTTCCATTTGTTCAAACATCAGTAGAATAATATTAAATTTATGCATGTTTAATGAAATTGATAAAAAAAAGAAATTTGTTTTGTTTATTTAAAATTGTTATTTTAATTAAAAATTGTTTTTTTTAGTTAAAATAAAAATATAGTGTTTTCTTAATTTTATTTTTCTGTTATTGAATTTGGCTTTTGTTTGTTTTACTTCCCCAAGCAGTAATATTGTAGTTTATTGTAGATTATATGAAAATTAAGAAGACATTTATTTTATAATATTAATTAAACCCGAAAAAAAATAATTATTTAGCTTAAGCATTTTAAATTTTAATTGTGCGCGCTTCGTCCAAAAGTGCGAATACCAAAAATATATTTCTAATTACAATCATAATAGTACGCGCAGAAAAAACTAAAATCGAGTTACAATTCAAATAGTAGTTAATTCAATTAAAGTTTAATTGAATTCGTTATTATTGAGGATATTGTAGTATCAATCAAATTAATTTTTAACTGAATTTGTTTAACTGATTTTGTTTTTCATATCTGCAAACATTTAATTTCAAACATATTTTTGGTAGATACTATAAAAATTAACTAAAGTTTTAAAAAATGCCCAAAAATTGGGGAAAAATTTCCAAATTTGTAAAAAAAAGGGCACAATCTTAAAATTACACATTTAAAAAAAAGCACCATAATTGTAAGAAAAGCGGAAAAATTAAAAAACGCCAAAATTTAAAAAAAATCATCAAAATTGAAAAAAAAAATACAAACGTTGGGAAAAATCGCTAAAAAAAAAAAATAGAATTTTTTTTTTTATTTATAAAAATCTCTACAATAAAAAAAACTCAAAAAATTCAAAATGTCTTACATTTAAAAAAAGTTAAAAAACCGCCAAAATTTATTAAAATTTCTGAAATTTAATAAAAATTGTCAAAATTATAAAAATTATAAAAAACACAAAATTTTCTAAAAATAAAAAACAATTATCAAAATAAATAAAATAAACGTAAAATTAAAAAAATAAACACACAAATACAAAAAATTGTCAATATTTGAAAAAATCTAAAAATTTGAAAAAATCAACACAACCCAAGTAAAAAAAGTTTACATCATTAGTAAAAAAAATTTACATGGGGCATTATCAAATTATATTAAATTAGAGATGCCATGAGATCGAATTTAGTCCGAAAAATTAAAGCATATAATTGTATCTAAAATACATTAAATTGTATCGAGTTTAATACAATTGTACCGATTACACTGTACAACACAAAAAAAAAAAATAGAAAGTCCGAGCTAGAAATTTTGATAGAAGAGACAAAAAAAAGACACGTGTATCGGGGGTTTTGATAAGTCACTGAATACACCAAAACCAAACATTTTTGTAGAATATGTTAACCCTCTAACTCCTCAAGGTAAGGGTTTTTTTTGGCCTTCTTTAAAAAAAAAACAAAAAAACACCTTTAAAACAGGGATGTACGGGGTTTAAATGTTTCGCAAAAATATTCGCAATAAAATTTTACTATAAGTCCCTGAATACACCAAAAATTCACAACATAGATATACACCTATCCCTTGATTTACACGATATACGTTCCAGAAATAATCGTGTAAATCGAGTTCAAAAAAGTTTGTATGGAAAATCGTGTAAATCGAAAAAAGACAAATGCTGTATATAAAGTAATTGTTTAATATTTATATTTATTTGTTTTAATGCAGAAAAAACGTAAACATAACAAAAAACTAACAAAATGAATTAAGTTAATTGAGATAATTTGTAACAAAAAAAAAAAAAATCAAATAAAATTTATTTCCAATAATTTTCGAAGTTTATTAATTCGTTATCAGTTTCCTCGACAATTAATCTTATCTTTCTGGTTGGTGACGAATCACTTTCATCAAATATCTCCAAAATTTCTTCCTGAGAAAACTCATCAAAACCTTTCCCTTAAAGTGTACGCGCTAATTCAATTATTTGAGAATATTCCTGTCTCAAAAGTTAACAAAAATATTTTCCACGCATTACTCCTGGCCACAATTTTTTCCGGAAGCCCCTGAGTGTTGATTTTCCGACAGTGTAAGATGCGTTATACAATCTAAGATTGTACATTTTTTCCATGCTGTCATTTCTCCGAAAGATTCAATATTGTGTCAATTTGATATCAAATATATGTAAAAGCACGCTTAATGTGCAATGCTTTGAACGTTGAAATAATTCACTGATCTAAAGCTGTATTAAAGAAGTGGTATTATTTGGCAAGAATATAACTTGGATATTTTCGTGTTCTAAATCTTACGGATTACTTAACGCATTATCAATAAAAATCGAAAAAATCGAGTAAATCGAGGTAATTTTCATATTCCTCGATTTTCACGTGAAATAAAAAAATCGTAATAAAGCGAAATCGTATAAAAAAGTGTCGTGTATTATTATTATTTAAAAGTTGTTATTATATAAAGTTGAAACAAACAGTTCCTAGTGTATCTCAACAATTATATCAAATTATATAATTTCATAAACTAATATATATGAATAATAGTATTTTGAAAGTATTTTTACGAAGATGAAACTGTGAAGCACATATGGCTCTATCTCAATAATTTAACTCCGAACAGAGTTTTTTTTGTAGAAAAACTAGCTTTTCTCAAAAAAAAAAAAATCTTATGCTAACTTACGTAGATCAAAAAAGAGGTATGTTGCGAGAGAGGCTCAACTTTTCTCTTAATTTTCATTAAAAGTTCAAAGCGACAGCGAGAGCTAAAATCTTGCTTGTAAACAAAAATCAAAATTTTGTAAGTTAACTCAGTTAGTTAAGTTAACTCAGAATTCTCAACTCCGAAATTATATCTAAAATCTCTATATTTTTATATATAGTCATATCTGAATTCAAATTAAAATATATTGAAAGCATTTTAAGTCATATATTTATATTTAATTATGTATCAAGAAATATATGTCTGTATAAAAAATTATAAAAAATATTTTTAATGTTGGTTAACATGAAGTTTTATATAATTATATGTACATTTAAATGCATACAATTATATCCAAATATATAAAAACTTTTTTACTTGGAAATTGAAAAAAATTGCAAAAATTTACAAAAATTGCTAAAATTGAAAAAATCGCATAAATAAAACTTAACGCGTCTATATCTTGAAAGTAGTTTTAGTTTCTGCAATTTTTTTTTTTCATTTCGGTGATTTTTTTTTAAGAGATTTGTTTAAAATATTATTCTCAATTTATTATTCAATTAATAATTTATTATTTTACAATATTGGTGATTTTTTAAATAATGTATTTTTTTTAAAAAACTTGAAATTTTGTGTCATAACTTTCTTCAAGTTTAATTGAAGCCATCTCTCTTTTAAAAAAGTTTAGACGTGAATGAACACATTTTTTCCTGGTTTTATTGTGCAATTGATAAAAAGATTTCATTAACCTAAAAAGTGACTAACAGGCAATTTTTAAGAAGTTTTCCCAGTCGTATTTTAAAAAACGATAAAAGTTTTACTAAAACTTTACTTCATTTTATAACAACTTTATATGCCTTTAGAGAGTTTTTGTATTTGGTTCCACATTAGGCAACATGTACCCCAAGTTCCCTACTGTGGACAATTTGAGTTAGACAACATTCCCTTATTGTAAACTTTGAAAATTTTCTTAAAAGTAGTTTATTTTATTAAATGTTATAACATAAGTGTCTCTTTATTATTATATGTTTCTATTTATTTTTGGTTTTGTTTTTAAATGACAACATGTCAATCATTTCGGGGATATATGATACTTTTCAACTCAACTACCCCACTACAAAAATATTATACGAACAAAAACTAATTTTTTGCATAATATGAGCGACTGTAAAGAGAGAATTTTAGTGTACGAAAAATAATGAAATTTTTCAGTAAACTAATGAAACTTTTCTTCATAAAGTGAACGAAAAATATCTTTAAATTTTATGAAATTTCGTCATTGGGTGAATAAAACTTTTAATAAATAAAAGGATTTTTTGCATTTATAGTAATTAAATGTGCTAAAGTCCCAAAACTTATTTAACAAATTGTGAAAAGCAATCTGATGTAGGCGTGTCCCTATCCGGATTTCATTCTTGCCTAGTGAAATCTTCAGGGGACTTTGTTATTAGAATTTCTAAGATATTTGTTATGTTAAATCACAAACTCAATGAGAATTTCTTGTCCTCGTCTAGGAGCGAGATTCAAATGATTTTTTTTTTATAAAACTTTATGAAAACTTGCATATGTTTAATTCTATCCAAAAATTCATTAATAGTAGGTATACAATTTTGTCAAATTTAGTTCTTAAGCCACTAAGATATAGACGCTGTTTTGGATAATGCAACTTATTTTTTTTAGCGGTCACGCCCCTTTTAAAGTGGGCTGATGTTTAATATTGCAAATATTTTAGCTATTACCTTAAAAAGTACCTACCGAATTCGTATAATATTTGTTTTCTTGGAAAGCATGATCAAGTACCTTCACAATTTATCCAAAAATTTGTTAAAATCAATATATGGTGGTTATTATTATTTGTTTTAAATTATTTTTCCCAATTTTAGTAGTAATTCAGCTTGTGCACAATTTTTCCAACGACATCCATCTTAGCCAGATCCGACACTCGCATCTCTAAATAATCGTACAGATTTGAATCCCCGCCAATAATAGTACCATTAACCCTCTAACGGGTAAGGCTGCCTCAGGGCAGAGTTCATAAAATTTACCAAAAATGCGTCAAATGAGCAATTTATACTTAGAAATTAATATATTCCTATAGAAAACTAAATTTGCTAACTATTTTGCAAAGAAATTTTTCGTGTGCCGCCCACGGTTTGGAAGCGAGAAAGCTTCAAAATCAAAATTTCGTAAAATTTAAAAAAATAATTTATTTTATTATTTATTTCAGTCTATGGATACAATATTATCCTTACAGAGTAGCAACTAAAATCCAAAGTAAATAACTTATTTCAACAAATTATTTAAAATTACTTTAAAATTTATGTTAGTAAAACTTAAATCTAATTGATTACAATGATTATTTAATAATCTCAAAGCCCTAGTTAATGGTTCATTCATAGCTTAGTCAGTTCTATGAATATCAATATGAAAAAAAGTTATTTTATTTCTGTGACCGTGGAGGTACATAGATCTTAATAGCATGTAATAAAGCCGGACAATCAATTAAACACTAAATAATGCCGTGTGAAAAATTAAGAGAAAAGATTTTTCTCCTAACCTCTAAAGTTTTCATTAAGAGTAAAGCACATTTATATGCATAAGAAGCAAAGACATTTGAAGGAACTGACGAGGAAAAGTTTAAAAACGTAAGAGCATATTTTATGAACTTTTTCTGAATTTTTTCAATTCTATTAATATGAACTTCAGCATTAGGTACCCATATAAATGAGGCATATTCTAATTAAGATCTTACAAACAAAGTAAACAACGCTTTATTTGTATAATGATCAATACAGTTATCAGAATTACTACGTATAAAAGCAAATATTGAGTAAGCTTTAGGTATTATATAGTTAAAATGATTATTAAAAGATAGTTTGATATCAAATACTACTCCCAAATCTAAAATTTCATCAACAGATGATAAAATATAAAAGGTTTATTCTTTGTTCAGACATTAAAATATTACGACGCCTATGATACGACATAGAAAGGCATTTACCTACATTGAAAGGAATACCATTTCGATCAGACCATTTTTGAAATTATTTTTGAAAAAACATAGTTTTCAAAAATCTAAAAAACCAATTTAAATTGACTAAAAACTCTTTATAATAAAATATAAGTAAGATTGAAGCTTTATCTTTAATACTAAGTCCTTACTTTGGTCGAAGGACTCACAGGATTTTATCCGGATTCAACTAAAATACATCATCTTAACTTATAAACTCATAAATGGATTTTTATGAAATTTGGCAGAAGAAAGATATTTAGTGTTAATAGCAAAGCGTTGAAGTTTGAACAATATAAACGGAAGTTTCGATACTTTTTCGCCTAATAGTATGGTTATATCTCGTTAAGAGAAATAATTTTTGTTTAAAACTTCTCTTTTGTATGCTTTCAAAATGCACCCTAAAATATTTTGGCTCATATAGCGATAAACAATTTTGTTGAAGACCTTATCGTTTGTTTTTGGAGTGGAGCACATTGTATGAATTTTGTTGAAAAACATCGTTTGCCAGTCAGAGAGTTAAACTCAGCCTGTACTTTGTAGTGAGTGAACATTTTAAGGTATGACATATCAGTTTCATTTTTCCTCAGGACTAATTTTGGTTCTAATTCGATCTTTCGTATCACGCAAAATTTTCGAGAAAATTATAAAAATTTAATTTTTGCAAAATTAAAAAATGATTTTTGCAAAAACTTCTCAATCGAAAATTTTGATTTTTATAGCAAAATTGTTCTAAGACAACCCAAATACATAATCAACAACAACAAAAATATTTATGGTGTTCACACTTTTGGGTTAAAACTACTTCCGATGAAGCGTGTAGAGATAAATTTGTGGTTAAATAGATATTTTTATTAAATAATTTTAAAATTGCACTTCATTTTGAATTGTTTGTTTTGAGATCATAAATAAAATGTTACTATAATAAATAGAACACAATGATCGGTTATAAATGTAAGAGAAAGACAAAGAAAATCTTGTGAGGATCAGCGCTAGAGGGAGTGCCGCCATCACCCACCAGAACTCATGCGCTGATAATCTTAAGATTTTCTTCGTCTTTCTCTTACATTTATTAACAATCAGTGTTTCCTATTTATTATACGTATTAGCATTTTAAGTATGATCTCAAATCTGATAATTCAAAATGAAAATAATTATTTTGATTAATTTTTGTAAATAAAGGGAGATTGTGAGCTCGGTGTAAAAAAAAATTTGTATTTTTGTATCATATTATATGTGTCATATATGGAAAGTCTCATATATATAAACATTTGTTTACTTGAATATTCCTGATATTTAACGCTTGTTTTCATTTTAAATATTTATATTCGCGGCATTTTTAAACCAATATGTATGAATAAGGATACAAATAACAGTTCCTCTCATAATTAAGTGTACACTTTTACTTTTTTAAAGAAAATATAAAATATATACAGTGGTGGCCATCATATTAGCCCATCTAACACACATAATTTTTGTTAAAGTTAATTTGTAATTTAAAATCTTAAAAAAAATTATATTGTTGAAATATCTATAATAGACAATGTTGACGATATTTCTGTTTTTTGCCTTAATAGTTTTACATTGACTTGTAACCCTTTGACGACTACAGGCAAGTACATCCAGGGAACTCCTGTTGTAAATATTTGTAGTTGGTAGAGTTGTAATACAGTATCTTTATTTTGAAGTGAAAAGACAATCATTTGTAGAAAAATTTTCAGTTTTGACTACAATTATAGTTGATTTAAAAAAATAAACCACATCAAATTACTGTATTATGATTTTACATTCATTTTATAAAGTAGTTTTTTTTTATTTAAAAAAATTTCATTAAACCTTAACCTTTGAAAGAAGAAATGGATCTGGTAGAAATAAAGATCCACTGTATATCGGTAGGGCCAGACAAGTTAAGAACCTTCTTAGAAGAGCACCGAACATATCTGGACGAAAAACCTCCCGATTAGCCGAATGTTCCGATTTCGTTGTACGAAAAGTGAAAGCCAATGCATATATGAAGACGTTTAAAGTTTAAGTAGTTCCCATCGGGAATGCAACAAAAAACTCTGAGACAAAAACAAGAGCAGAAAAGCTAAAATCACATTTTGTAAAAAAATATTCGTATTTAGTGGCTAACTTTTAACAGCTCAGGACAAGATTTTTATGTTGCTGGTGCCAGAGAAAATGTGAAAAATCAGAATAGGATCAAAAAGCTAACAAAAATTCAGAACAGTGCATATATGAAGACGTTTAAAGTTTAAGTAGTTCCCATCGGGAATGCAACAAAAAACTCTGAGACAAAAACAAGAGCAGAAAAGCTAAAATCACATTTTGTAAAAAAATATTCGTATTTAGTGGCTAACTTTTAACAGCTCAGGACAAGATTTTTATGTTGCTGGTGACAGAGAAAATATGAAAAATCAGAATAGGATCAAAAAGCTAACAAAATTTCAGAACAGTTTTCTAGTATGGTAAGCAATTTGCTTTTGTGACTTCTGGTTCGATTAACTCGGAAATATATATCAAAGAATATTTACAAAAGAGACTGCTGCCATTTTTAATGCATTACAAGGTCTCAACATACTTTTGGCCTGATTTGGCATCATTTAAAAATAATATCGGGTTTGTACCCTGGGAGGCAAAACCCACCAAACTGCCCATAGCTAAGGCCAGTGCAGAGATATTGGGCTCTAGTAAAAAGGAATATGAAGTCCACAAAAAGGCATCCACGAGGTATTCCTGAAAAGGTCAGCAATTTCATTAACGTATAGTTTTATAAAACAAAATATTTATGTAAAATGATTTTACATAAAACTACAATAAGATATTATAAATCTTTTAGGTTTTATATTTAACGGCTTAATTTAGATTTAACTTTATGTGTGTCGGTTTTTTTTCGATCTCACTACTTAGTATTCTAAGTGTATGCTTACCCCAGCGTTTTTGGTTTTTATAATTGTCCAGGTAAAATATAGATTAAATATATATATGTCCGAAGTGGACGGTAAATCTCAACCTGGTCCCACTTACCCGAGGGCAGTTCTTAAAATTGGTAAAAAATAATTATTTATAAAGGGTCCGTCATCTAACGTTTTTTTTTTTCAACTAGTGCTTATTTCACTTAGCTCATGTCTGATTTGACAGATAATTAGCTTTATCCTTCCGCTGAACGAATATGGTTCGTATGTTCGTTATCTTGTGAAAAAAGTGAAAGAAACTGGCATCCTCATCGATAAACCAAAGCTTGAAAAGCCAAAAACAGTGCGTACACCCGAGAATATTGCTGCTGTGGCAGAAATTGTGCGTGAAGCGCCATCAACATCAATTTACCGTCGTTCTCAACAATTGAACATTTCAGAGACATCATTGAGATGAATTTTGCATAAAGACCTTGGTATGACGCCATACAAAGTCCAATTGGTTCAGGAGTTCAAAAAAAAAGTTATGTGGCGGACCCTTTATAATGGCAAAAGTTGACAAGCGAAATGAGGGCAGGTCATGTAGTATAATTACTAACCTTCTTAGAAGAGCACCGAACATATCTGGATGAAAAACCGCCCGACTAGCCGAATGTTCCCATTTCGTTGGACGAGAAGAAAAAGCCAATGCAAATATGAAGACGTTTCAATAGTTCCCGTCGGGAATGCAACAAAGAACTCTTATTAATTAGTACATTAAGCTTATTTTTGTCCTACAAACAGATAAGAATTTAGCTATTTGCCAACTGAAATTCGGTTACTACGAATTTCAGATGATTGGCACAACTTAACATTAGTTTTCACAACACAGTGCGGTTAATTCCACTAAATTGTAGTTGCAACACCCAAAATATTCATAAATGTAATGTAAATATTGTTGTACTAACAGAATTTATAAGTTGTTACCATTAATATACACTTTTCAATTCGGTT
This sequence comes from Delia radicum, assembly GCA_021234595.1. Lineage (NCBI taxonomy): Eukaryota > Metazoa > Arthropoda > Insecta > Diptera > Anthomyiidae > Delia > Delia radicum. The sequence continues at coordinate 64,013,064 of CM037854.1, read as the reverse complement.
GGCACTTTATATTTCTGCGTGTATACATTAGAGCGATTCACCAAAAAAAGTGCTCGATATACCCTCCTAAAAATGAACCTTGGACTTTTTTAAGATGACATTTAAAATATTTCGGCTCCAGCTTTGACCTCTCGTGAGCTGAACCATTTTGAAAATGGGTCTATTTTTGCATGTTTTGTTAATTTGATGGTATGTTAATGCTGTTCTACAGCAAATTTCCAAAGCGAAATTTACCACTGTGCTACAAATTTTTGGTCATCGCGGAGTGTATCAATGATTCCAATGCCAAATAAAAGTGTTGCCTATACAGAAAGAACCCTTATGTATTTTGCAAAATTAGCTCCTAGTTTTAGTTGATGTCCTCTAAAGTGTCTGCATATTTTAATGACGATCAATGAGCGAAGACGCACGATAAGTTAATAAATTTTACCCAGATTGCTTATTTGTTGGCCAAATTGTAAGGAGACCTAGAAAAATCTACATTCAAAATGCTACATTTTTCACTCCAGCTAAAGAGCGATTAGGGTAAAGTGGTGATTTTAGCCTACCAAATATATGATAATATTTAAAAAAATTTAAAAAATTTCAATATCCTTAACTAATGTTAGATATAATTGATATTTTTAAATAACCACGCCAAAAGGGAGCTTAAATAACTGAACAATTTAAAAGGTGTACCGTCAAAATTATGAGTAACTGTATGCACATTAACTTGGAATTCATTCAGTTTTTTATATTGAAAAAAAAAGTATTGCATATTGTGTCACAAAATTAAATACACACATTGATTGATATTAAAAAATTTAAATATACTTTTTTGTTGATTTTATTAAAAATAAGTCTTGCATGCAATATTCTTTAAAGCAGAAAAAAGAGTTTATTACAGAAATAATACCTATAAAATCAACATATTGTATATTTTTGTCAAAAATGTATCATGGAGTAATCAGATTTAAATTGTTTAACAAAAAAAAGCAATATTTACGAGGTCAGGCCAATAAGTTTTTGCCAAATCACTTAACAATATAAATAAAAGTAAAACTTTTATTGGGGAAATTAAATTGTATTACACTAAACAGAACTAATCTAAGCTTATAGAAAAAAAACTGTAAAAAGCACAAAATGCTACTAAAAATTAGTCAAAATGACTTTGCAGAAAAAAAAGCTAATGAATTGCTTCATTAATACAATTAATTTTTTCATAAAAAAGTGCCGAAAGAAATGTTTATGGAATCAATGAAACATGTTTAATTAAACCAATTTAAATGAAAGGTTTAATTGACCCAATTAAAATTAAATAAAATTGAAAAACTTAGTTTCATTAATTCTACCATAAATATTATAGTAGTTTAGTGTGTTTAATGAATAAAATTCATAGTTTGTAAGAAATATTTTCACATACAGAGAAAAATTTTGCTATTTGCCAATTGAAATTCGGTTATTACGAACGGTTTGCACAACTTTACATTAGTTTTCGCATCAAAATTCGGATAGGTCAACTGAGTTTTAGTTGCAACACCCAAAATATTGAGAAATCGAATGTAAATATCATTGTACTTTCTGAATTTATAAGTTGTTACCATTAATATAAACTTTTTAATTCGATTGACACTTCACTTCTATGTGTGCATTTACTGTTAATACAAAAACAAAAACTTTATAATTCAATTGAAAGAGGTTGAGATATTAGCCAAAAACAATTTATTCTTTGAATTAAAAAAAAAACAAACGAAAAATAATCTGCTGACTTTTTACAAAAGCGCTTATGTTGAATTAAGAATAATTTTTAAGAATTTTGTAGATATGACACCGCCTCAAATCAATTTATTTCAAAGTTTTGGTTAATTCCATTTAACAAAAAATCTACATATTTATAATTAATATTATGAAGGAAAATTCTTTCAGTATACTTAGGAGTAATCACTATTTGAATTTTGTCCATTTACTTAGTTGGCACAGGTTATAACTAAGTTTTTCGAGATTCAACAGATTTGTTATTGTCATTCTGATCTTATTAATATTTAGCAAAAAAAAATTTTTTTTTTTTTTGCTAATTTAACAATTTTTCCTGGTATATGATTTTGAACCAGGATGACAGGCAATACCGCTAAAATACGCTATCGATTTAAAACCCTTTCAACTGACTATCGACAGACACACACAGAGAACCATTTAGCTACTTGCCAACTGAAGTTCGGTTACTAATTCGTTTATTTGGAATTTCAATTGGTTGGTAAAACTCAACAAAATTCGGTTAATTCCACTGAATTTTAGTTACAACACCCAAAATATTCATAATGTTGTACTAACTTAATTGTTGTACTAACTTAATTTATTAGTTGTTCCCATTAATATACAGTTTTCAATTCAGTTGGCACTTTATTTCTCTGTGTGTTACCGAATAATTGAAATACCGTTATATGTAAAATAACGTTACCGATATAATTAAAATATCAATATCTTTTAAATACCGTTGCCGAAGTAACTAAAATACCGTAATCGAAATAATTCAAATAGCATTATCCTCAAAATACCGTTACCGAAATAATCTGACAAGATCTGAAAAAAAATTGCCCTAAATAGATATATTTACCCAAAGTTAGATCATACGAGGGCGGATCTATAAGTCCGTGACTTTTGAAGGCGCTACGAAGTAACCCCCAATGAAATAACCCCCAACGGCCAAAAATGAAATAACCCCCAAAAAAATTGTGTAAAATTGTTTGGGGGTTTTTTCATTTTTTTTGGGGATTATTTCATCTTACGGTTTGGAGATTATTTCATTATGAAGCAACCCCAATGAAATAAAGCCCAAAATTTAAATTCTTTGGAGATTATTTCATATGCAATTATTTTGGGGGTTATTTCATATTTTTGGGGGGATATTTCATTTTGCTAAAAGTGAATTTTTTTTAATATTTGTTAGTTTTTCTGCGTGGCGGCCTGCGGCCGCTCTTAGGGGTGTTCTCCTCCATGGGACGCGGCAGGTGGCTTCGCTAAATAAAGTTTCCCTGCGCGCGTCACACTAGGGAAGATAATGAGACGCGCGCAGGAAAACTGTATTCAGCGAAGCCACCTGCCGCGTCCTATGGAGGAGAAAACCCCTAAGATTGGCCGCAGGCCGCCACGCAGAAAACTGAACAGTGTAACAAAAGAATCAAAAATATGAAAACAAAAAATAAAAAAAATTTGGTACATATTTCATTTCTTTGGAGCTTATTTCATTGGGGGTTATTTCATTTCTTCCTTTGGGAGTTATTTCATTACGAAACAACCCCCAAATTTTGGGTGTTATTTCATTTTCACCTTTGGAGAATATTTCATTTCTTTTGGGTATTATTTCATATTTTTTTGTTGGGACTTATTTCATTTTTTTTGGGATTTATTTCATTGGGGGTTATTTCATTTTGTCGTTTGGGTGTTATTTCATTGGGGGTTATTTCGTAGCGCCACTTTTGAATGAAATACAGTTTTTTTTGCAAAAAAAAAAAAAAAAAATATTTTTCAACATAATCTCCTTTAGCTAAATACACTTAGTTCAACGTTTCTCCAATTTCTCCTTCCAAAAAATTGGATTTTTCGAGGTCCATAAAATAGGCATTTCTTGGCCATATGGGGTCGTTTTTTAAATCCTCGTTAAATCGGTCCAATAAGTTGGCATAATATTCGCCATTTAATGTTTTTCAATTGAGAGCAAACGCGGCACTTATCTTGCAGACAGCTTTCTTAAACCCAACTGATCATTTAAAATCGAAACCCGAAACCACACTGCCATATGAATGCCTATGGCATCAACAATTTCACGCACTTTTACTCTTCAGCGTCACTTGTACTTGTGCGACCACAACGAAAGTCAGTAAACCACTTTTTTACCTTTGAAATTGATGATACTGAGTCCCCATAGTATTTATCAAGATTTTCCTTGGTCTGATTGACGGTTTTTTCGCAAAACATAATGTTTAATGAGTACTCGAAATTCACTTTTTCCCATTTTTAAAAAAATCCACGAGGTTGTATGTTTTGAACATTCTATTAAGAGTTGGTACTTGATGGGAGCAGTGTTGCATTTCATATAACTACCAGGGAAGTTCGAAAAGTCACGGACTTATTGATCCGCCCTCGTAAACTAGCCAGCCATCAAAACTCGGGCATAATGGGTCTATAAAGTACCGGTGTTCATTAACATTACCTGAATGACTTAACCAACGTTACCACTAAAATAACGTTACCGAAATAACTGATAAACCGTTATCGGTAAAATAACGTTACCGAAATAACTAAAATACCGCTAAAATACCGTTACCAAAATGAGTACAATACCGTTAACGCTAAAAAAAACCGTTTCCAAAATAACTGAAATATCGTTACCCCTAAAAAAAAGAAAATAGCGTTACCCTTACCGACTAAAAGTATTGTGTTAGTGCAGGGCAGGTCAAGAAACTCTCCTCAAAACCATAGTGCGGCGACATTTCAAAGGGAATAAATCACTTGATTGACAGTAAACTCAGTGGTTATCAAGAAAGTGAAAAATTAAAAAAATGTTGTTGAGAAATTAAAAAAAAATGTAATAAAATTTAAACATTATCATCAGCTTAATCCTTTTTTTTTGTATAAAAGTAAAAATTGTATTTAAAAACATAAAAAAAATCGCTGTTAATATATTAATTTACATAAATACACAAAAATCATGTCAAAAAAATTCGTAAATATGATTTAACTTAATTTTAATTTGAATATAAATTAATTTTATTTCTGTAATTAATATTTTTTTATTATTATTTTATGTATTTATTTTTTGTTCTTGTTTATTTTTATGATTATTGTTTTGTAAAATCCATTTACCAAAATACAGTATGACTTAAAACTGGTGGCTTCAGATAGTTTAAATGAAAATTCAACAACAATTATAATAAATATACGTGATGTTAACGATTTGCCACCCGTGTTTCCGCAAACGATGTACGAACGTACATTAAATGAGGAATTAAAGGCACCATTTACCATAATGCAGGTCGGCTTTAAATTTTTTTTTTTAATTATTTTTTTAATATTCTTTTTATTTTATTTTTATTTTGTCATTGTAATTATATTTTATTATTTTTATTATCTACTTTAAATTATTAATATTTTTTTTATGTTTTGTTTAAATAATGTCATTGATATTTAATATCAAAAAAAATATATAAATAATGATTAAAATTTATTGAAAAGTAATATTTGGAATGATTGATATGTATTAAACAAATAAGAAATAAGAAATAACTGAATAATTGCTATATTTAATATATAAATCTCAAATAATTGTAAAATGTATTAAATACAAATTGGTTTATGGGAGTTTCTGTGGTGATATGTGTATATAAGCGTATTAATTAATATATTTAAAATTATACTTGACACATTAATAATGCAAAAGTAAAAAAAATTAAAAGTATTAAGCACGTAGCATTATGGTGTGCGGATTAATGTAATAAATATTTAAATAATAATAATAATATTAAAATTCAATGGATCTTCCACAATTCATGATAATAACAAAATTCATTTATTAACCTCTCATTTTTATAAAAAAAAAAAAACTTTTGTATCGAATAACATGTAATAATGTTTTTAAAATAATTAACTTTTTGTAAACTTTACCCTGCACAAATTGAATATCATGGATTTGAAACACATGAAATGTACGGGACTGTGGGTGTATCATGAAACATCTAAATCTCTACAAAAAATACGTGTGAACGCAGTGTTGCCATATTTTTAATGTTGAAAAGTGCTAGATCGTTGAAAAAATAGTGTTAGAAAGTGCTAGATGTGATCATTGAGATCATTACTTTACATTGAGATGATTACTTTACTTTTTTCGAAATGGGGAAGAAAACAATTAAATATGGTTTATATATAAAAGGTGATTAAGGTTTTTTGGCATATTTTCATTTAATATATAGAATTAGAAATCATTGAAATCTGCATTTTACTTAACAAATTTTTGTTTCAAGGTACACTCGAAAATCGTTTCGAGGTACACTTATGAAAGTTTTGTAAAAATTGAAACTGTTATTCTTATTCACCAAATAAGTGTACCAACTTTTAATCCCAGACTGTAATAAAGTTTTATTTATTATTATTTTTAAGCTCTAAATAGAAATATTGAACTTATTATTCTTTAATTGACTTCAAAATATTTCTGATTATTTACCTTTTAAGGTAGAACACTTAATTTTTCTAAGCATATATTTACTTCATGAACCTAGATCTATGGTAAACATCACAGCAGGACTAAATGAAACACTATCTAGAAGATAATATATTTCATTATATAAACAATCACATGCAAAAATGCAACATACACAAATTTTCCATACTCAAATAAGTACAACATACGTGCTACCTGTGTAGTAGGGTGTACTGTTAAAAAAATTTGATAATATATCTCTCAAATGATGCATATTGAAGAGCTGAATACGGAAAATATAATAACTTTTTTCTTTGGGGGTACTTTCCGACACTCGATTTAAGATATCCAAAACGGTACACTCATAACAAAAAGCCTGTACAAATAGTAGAACAATTATTTACGACAACTGGAAATAGTACCTGAATTTTGAGCCAGCAGAATTGTTAATGAAGTTGAGAATCACAGTCTGCTAAGTATAGGTAACCTAAATTTTAGAAAAACAAAATTTCAGTTGACAGTTGTAGTTAAATAAACTAAAAAATTATCTAAATCAACAGAATTTTTAAACTGAATCAGCAGAAAATTTCTGCTACAAAAGTTTTTTCGGATCTGACCAGATGCAGGTCCATACACAAACAAATAATGGTTTGAAGACAATTTTGGTTTAAATTAACTGGTGAAATTAATAAATTTGAAAATCACGAATTATAAATTTTAGGTCGCAAAACAAGTTCAAATAAGGATTAAATTTGGTAAACATTTTTCAAAAATTTATTAAAATATCGGGATTTTTTCTTAAAATGACCTAATTTTAAAAGTTTTGTTTGTAATTCTGAAACAATTCCTCGTTTCATACAGTTTCATTTTCTGTTTAGTAAATTTGTAATTAAAAAGTTAAATTGTTAAAGATATACAGCAGAATTTTCATTTTAGAATCACGATTTTTTTATGTGTTCGCTATAAGCGCGAAAATTTGTATGAAAACTCGTAAAAGGGCCAAAAAAATTGGTTCGTTACATACAAGTTCGATATAAACGGTGTTCGTTATAACCGTATTATTTTATATGAAATATGTTATTTAATACCGTGGGGAAAAAACAAGTCGTTCGGTATAAAAAAAGGTCGTTATAACAGAACTCTACTGTATCTTTATCCTGTGTCGGAACCTTAAAGTATTCTCGAAAAAAATTTTCGTTATATTTTCCGCATTCAGCTTTTTTTGGAATATATTTTGAAGAAAATTGAGTTCTTTTCTTTGATTATATTTCTGTTATAACACATTTTATTATCCTTTTTGTAGACGATGCTTCAGATTTCTAGCTTGAAGGGTTTTTACGGTGGTTTTTAACCCCCTTTTGTTCCACGTTGTAAACAAAAATACAAAAAAACATATTTTTAGTAAACTAGAATACGTATTTAAATGTTAGCTCATCTTTAATAACGTTAGGCGGAATCTTTTATTTTAACCTATAAAGTTTACAATGATGAGTAAAGCTGTGTTCTTGTTTCCAGCTTAAGCTGCTTGGCTCTAGTTATTTAGGGGAAAATTTTCCCACTTTCTAGCCTTCAACCCAAAGTGCAGGAAAACCGAACACTTTTTTACATTCCATTTTTTTTTTACTTATTTCTAGCTTAAGCTCCTTGGGCCGAGTTATTAAGTGGAACATTTTGCCACTTTATAACAACCAGCGCACTGCGCAGGAAACCCGCACACGTTCTTACATTATGATTTTTATTTTTTTTGACATTTTGGAATGCGTATCCTTATTTCAAAAAATATTTGATACGTGTTATTGGAAAAAATTAATAAAAAAAAATCAAAATGTTCCGATATATTGATAAGTTGACGTATTCGAAAAACTAGTGTATCGATTTTAGTGGTTTAAAGCGTATTTCAATAATTATTTATTTTATACAACGTTAACTGCTCATTTTCTTCTCACATTTTGAATTTATTTTTGAAAAAGTGCTTAAAAAAGTTTTTGTTTAGGTTTTTAAGCACTTTTTTCAAAACCTTATGCGACCCTGGAATTAAAAATTATAAAAAAATTTAAAACAGTTTTTAGCCAAGGCTTTAAAATTTCACATGCTTAGTAATTCGTTGTTATGGCGCCATTCTACCTGAAGTTGAGGATCTTAAAATTAACGTATTGGTATGAAAATTAAAATTTCTCCTGTCTATAGGATATACAAACGATATTAGCAACCTACATGGCGAACTTCAAGTTTCTACATCTAGTGATTTAGATTGGTAATAAAGGTAAATTTTCCCTTTTAAAACCCACGTTCTTATTGGAAATTGGTAATTTTGTAATGACTTCCCTTTTCTGGCCCTCGCAAGTAATTTTTTTAAAAAGCCCGTCTTAGTCAAACATGTATTTCAAATTTCTATCTCCAACGGTTGGGGCTTTGTGACCAATAGTTTCCGATTTTTAGCCCTACTTTTTTTACCTCACACTTAGTGGAAATTTCAAAAAATATTTCTTCTTTTACCAACCCAACACCGCATTATTTATTAAAATTAAACTATTAGAAGGTTTTTGTGCGGCGGGTAAGTGAAGAAACTATTGCGTCTGTTGACCCCATTTAATACCAATTTTACTGGCATAATTTCCGAATTACTGGAAGGAAGCACATATTTTAAGTTTTGCGATTTCTAGCCAAAGTGGCTTTTGCGGTTTTGGTTACTGGGGAGACTTATCACATTTGCCGAGCCATTTATACAACGTTCCTGTCAGAAATTCCAAAAAATATCCTATTGGTGGAGTATATCAAACTCCAGAGAACACATAGTTATAAGTGTCTAGCCAAAACACTTCGGGCAGAAATTTTCCATAGTTAGTTTCCATCTTTTAAGACGTTCATATACAAAATCCCTTAAATACCTTATGAGTGAATTAGCTAGCCAGTTCTCCATAAGCATATATTTCAGAGTTCCCGATTCTAGAGGAAGGATTTTGTTTAGTCCATCAAGGGAAATACTTGATAACCGAAGTTTTAGGTTGTAACGATAGAAGAACTGAAAAATCTAAATCCATTCAATTCGCAAAAATTATGGTTACCAATGCAATTCTGTTTTGCTGGGTGTTTAATTTTGACTCTTGCAATATGTCGTCTGGTCTTAACAACTCATTTTAACCCTTTTCATTTTGTTACACTATTAATTTAATTTTATTAATACATATGTTTTTTTTAATCGGCTGTAATTAATTAGATGCATAAAAAACATAATATATTTTTTACAGTATTCATTATTTTCAGGTTATAGGTTATATTGATTGTCATGTCATAGGTGGCAAAAGTATTTAAAATATGAAATTCATAAAAATACTACAACTGCAGTTTTGTTTATTGTTTAATGGTTCATTGAAATTAATTTAAATTTAATTTAATTATAAAAGTTAAAGCTGAAACTTTTAAAACTAGATAATTTGACCCGATGAGGCTTATTATATTTTGCTACTCTTGCCTTATATATAGTTTTTTTTTTTTTTGAAACTAAAAATTATAAACATAGGGAGTTTTGACCATTTGTAGGGTGTTGAAATTTGGCATATGTTTGTAAAATGACGCCCTTTATCATAATTTTTGAGAGCACCCAGCTAAGTTCACCAAGTGGTCGAAATGGGCTACCCTACTGGGGAATTTTGAATTTATATGATTTTGAATCTTCAAAATGGCAGGGAACATTCTATTTAAATATTCTTTTAAAAAGAATACATATTTATGGGGAAAATGTTAGTTTTTTTAGGATTAAATGAACTTCTTCCAAAATCAAAACTTTTTAAAACTGTTGTACATAAAAAATTTATAATAAAACTATAAAAATTGTTGGTTTAATTGTAAATTGGTTTACAAACTGGAATATTAGCTGAGCTTTTAGATGACTGGTTGATATATATCAAATATAATAATAGACATGGGCGGCTTCAATTACATTTCACAATCATTCACTTGCGAAATTTGTCATATAATTAATAACTTCAGACCTACACTAACAATTGTTGGCTTAAACTCTTCCTGGGGACATTTTCAATTTTGTCAATACCAGACATGGGACATAATAATAACATTTATATATTTAATTACAGGCCAATTACTTTTTTATATTTAATTACGTGTAATTGGGTGTAATTGAGTAATTTCCCTGTAATTAAACACACAAATGTTGTTACTAATCCCCATGTTTTTTTTTTTAATTTTGTATCTTTATTTCATTTTAGTTTTAACAAAAAAATTATATTTTTGCCTCAGCGCTAAATATGGCATTATAGAGACCATTAGGCAACATAAATATTTACTTAAATTTATTTCATCGGGATGAACATTAATTGCATTTATAGTAATTAAATGTGCTAAAGTCCCAAAACTTATTTAACAAATTGTGAAAAACAGTCTGATGTACATTAAATATACAAATTTAAATTTAATTTATTTTATTTAGGAATGTTGAGGTTAAGAAGAAAAATAAACGTTTTTCTCTAAAAATTATAAACACTATTAATTTTTAAATCAGACTAGACTTTTTCTGCCTTTTTATGGACAGGCTTTTCAGTGATTTTCTATTTAAATTGTATTATTATTTGTGTCTTATAATTGTCAGATTGTCTCTATATGATAAATTTTTCAACAACCTGCGGCTGTAAGAATCAAACCTGCGCTCATCTTACATTACATAGCGATCACACCCAAGTATGGAATCGAATCTAATACAGCTACATTGCAGTTTTCTTTCCTATTAGCTTTTTCTGTTATTGTATATTATACTCAGAAGTGACCAACACTAACAACACAAATATTCTATTTTAGATTTTTTGTTTATTTTTCTAATCTCCTCCGTCTCTATTGATTTTACTTTTTACTTTTTCTATATAAAAAAAAAAATAATAATAATAAGTTTTTAAGCTTTCATGTTTGGTATTAAACATTTTACAAATTTTATAAGAAAAAGCCTACAAGATTGAACGTAGGTCTGAAATTATGTATAATATTGAAACATATCACAAGTGAATGATTGTGAAATGTAACGTCGCCCATGTCTGTATAATAATATGTAAATAATTAAACTTGCTTTAAAAATGCGTTTAAAAAAAAGAGGCAGAAATTGCGAATTTCGAAAAATGGTAGCTACATGCTGGAAAAATTCAATGAGCGGATCCATAATCTGGCGACTAACTTTTTTAAGATTCAGATAATACTTTTATGTGGAGGATATCCTTGCAATTCGAAATAATTTGCAATACAAGAATTCTGATAAAATTTCAGCTACCTTTACAATTTTACAAAAAAAAAATTGGGCAGTGAATAGAATTAAATTCTAATAAGCCCCATTATTGTCTCAAATTTTTTGAAACTGGACTACTTTCAAATTGAGTAGTTCTTATTACAGATTTGTATTTGTAGGGTACCAACAAGATTTCAATATCACCCGATTTGGTTATAACTCCAATTTATACTATATCAATATTTCCAAAACAAACTATGTACACAGAGAGAAAATGTTAGCCATTTGCCAACTAACAACTACTTCGACTGAAGTCGATGGATACAACTAAATGTTGAGAATCGCAACAAAGTTTGGTTAATACAATTTAATTTTAGTAGCGACACCCAACATCTTCAGAAATCTCATTTGAATATGATTGTACTAACCGAATTAATTGGTTGTTGCTACTAAAATACAATTTTTAATTTGGTTGGAACTTAATTTTTCTATGTGTAGTAAAAATGCAAAATATGTCATTAAATAACATCATTAAATATTATTGATTTAAAATAGATAAAGTTTATTAAAACAATTGTGTTCAATAGGGTGATAACTTTTTTTGGACAACATTCTCCCCAGGGGTTTTCTAATGGCAAATATTGTATTAATGATAAAAAAACTATTTCAGTTCAATTTGGTAAAAAAAAACCTTACGCACCGACAGCGATTTCTAAAATGCCTTTACTATATTAATATGCGAAAACAGATTTTTTTATATAAAAAACTGCAAAAAAATAGCGGAAATTAAAAGCAAATTTGGAAGATGTGATGGTTATATAGATGTGATGGTCAGACGTTGAGGCATTAAAAAAAGTTTTTTTTTTTAACTTTGTTTGATTCAAAACTTTAACTCGTTTGGTGCGTAACCTTTTTTAACGATAGCGAAAAACTAAAAACGCAGTTCTTAATATTTGTCCATGCCCTACACGATTTGTCTGGGGAGATTTGATATTTGCAAAAAATGCAAAAAGTTATTACCCTAGTGTTCAAGTTAATTGCATTAAAAAAAAAACAACTTTTATTAAAAAATTATATATTATAATTTAATTATGTTTAACATATATAATAGGTCAGTGAGTTTGTCATATAAATAATACACTCATAAAAAGAGTCAATACAAATAGTTGAAAATTCATCTACGACAACAGAAAATAGTAACTGAATTTGATCCAGCAACATTTTTAATGGTGTTGAGAATAACATCTTAAAATTTAGAAGAACTAAATTTTGGTTAAAATTGCTGTTCCATTAACTATGATTTCAGCCAAATCAATAGAACTTTTTGGCAAATCCATGTTGTATATTACCGGGAATATAAGTGGTTAAAAAAGACTACTCAAGAAGTACCTAGTAAAGTTTTATGGTTCATTTTGGCCTATCTCGCTTAGATTCCGAGATATAGCCTATTCTGTGATTATAAAAAAATTATTTTGAGAAAATAACGTCATCCAAAAGTATGACTGAATGCAAAGTCACAAAAAAATTATTTTTGAAAACAATTGTGTTTTCATTGTGAAAGGCGTGGTAGAGCAGAATGAGTGTTTTTTCTAAAAATCATAACTACATTGTAAATTTTCAATTTTCTGAATCAGACTGCGCAGTTTCTGGTATTGAACCTTCGTCAGTGACCCTGTTTTTTTGAATAATGTAATATTTGTTATGTCTTTATTTGTTCGATTGCGTCTATATAAAATTTTCTGTGCAATCACTGACCGTGGTATAGATAAACTGATTTCTAATGCCACATGCACTCGCACTACACGTTAGACAGAGCACTTTAGCGCACTGAGCTATCGTCAGGTCGAGTTTTGTTGTGATTAAACTAGTTTTATTCAATACAAGGTTTTTTTTGTTCTTGCATACATACTCTCAGAAGCACAACTCCAACAACACAACAGTTCTATTTTTATAAACTTACCTCACTCTAATGTCCACTGTTTTCACATATGTTGTAAGTGATGCCACATCTATGATATATTCTGTGTATATTTGATAGATGGCGCTTGCGTAGTTAGGGAAGAATTGTCAGAGAGCAAAGTTTGATTTTTGTTTGAGTTTGAATTTTAACGTCTTTTTCAGACAATTTCAATTAATACTATAATTAATATGCAATTTTATTTAATTTAATTGTGAAAGTCGTGGTAGAGAAGAATGAGTGTATTTTCTTAAAATCATAACTACATTGTAAATTTTCAATTTTCTGAATCAGACTGCGCAGTTTCTGGTATTGAACCTTCGTCAGTGACCCTGTTTTTTTGAATTATGTAATATTTGTTATGTTTTTATTTGTTCGATTGCGTCTATATGAAATTTTCTGTGCAATCACTGACCGTGGTTTTCAATTAACTGACAAATTTGTAAATTTCAGAGTCACGGATAACTAAATTTTAGTTAAAAAAATTAGTTCAATTACGAATGGAATTTGTTTTTGTGGTGAAATGAGATAATTAAGAACATAAACTAAATTACTGATTTAAACGCAAACAAAAGAAAAAATTTGTTCTTCTGAATATGAACTCGTTTAACAGACTTCCCCACTAACTCTGTTTTATGAGTGTAATATTTATACAAGAAAAAATATATTATTTATTCAATTTAGTTATAGTATTTGCATATGATTGCTTCAATTAATTTAATTCTAAACTTTTAGCAAACAAACTAAATTATATTTTTATTTAAAATATCAAAACCAAAAAAAAGAAATTAAAAATATTTTTGTGAATTTGGTGGAATAGTTTGAGAGTCAAATTATTTATTCTGCTAATTTAAACTATTTAATAACACAATTTATTTATGCTACTATAATTTTATTTATTTAATTTTTGGTTTAATTGCACGGAATGTTTAGTATATTTTGCATGAACAATTTTATAATTTAGTCTATTTAATGTATGAATTTGTGTTTTTTTCAAAAATTTGTGCTATGATTTTTAATTTGCATAATTTAAACATTTTTTTTTTTTGAATTTAAATTGTTACAAAAATTTTAATACATATTTTTTTGTTTAATTCTATATTTTCTGTGAAATACTGCATTTAACTGCCGTCAACTAACAACAGGTTACAGCTACTGATGGTGATAAAGATCGTCCACAAAATATTGTCTATTTCCTGACGGGTCAAGGTATCGATCCCGATAATCCAGCTAATAGTAAATTCGATATTAATAGAACAACTGGAGAAATATTTGTACTGAAGGTAAGATAAAAAATTATTAATAATATTATCAATATAAAGTTTCTGATATTAAAATAAAAAAATATCAATGTCTCGATACTCTTAACTGCGCAGCAAAGAAACATTCATTACTTAAAGGGGAGTCTCCCGATGAATTATATCCGATCGTAATTAAATGTGGATATGTAATAAAAAAAAAAATATAATGGCCATGTATTTTATCGGTCCAATCTCATGTTTATTTGTTGAAAAGAGGGGTAAAAAATTACTCCATTTTTCGTTTTTTCGGCTTATTTCGAATTGTGTCATGTTATTTCCGGAAAATGATGTACCAAATGAAAATGCAGTTGGATATGCATTGACTGGTATACGAAACATGTCCGATAACTTTCAAGTATTTTTTTTTATTAAAGAAATGTGTTTTATGTGAACTGTCGTTTTGTTAAAGAGTGTTAGCTGAATGTATACTAATGCCTATTAAATTTAATCGAGCGGGCATCTGAACTTTTTCAAACATTCGTAATTGTTCGGCTTTTATGCGACATTTTCCGAAGAGCATTTTAACCTATATGTTAACCCTTAAATGCATAATGTACCATATATGGTACATGCATTCAATCCAACGACAATCCCTCTAATTAAACTAAATAGTGATACCGTTACTTTTAAATTGTACAAAACAATATTATTCTTCATAAAAATACCGCTTTAGCTCACCTTCAATTGGTTTTAATTGTCAGTAAGCTGCCAAAGTATGCACTTTTTGCACGAAATTTCAAAAGTAAATTTCAAAAATGAAAAAAAGTTTATAAAACAAATTATTCAAGTATTGGTAAGTAAATTGTTCTTAGTTTTAACTAATTATAATGAATTGGATGAAATTTGATATATTGTATTAGTTATATGTTTAGAATGAATAGTGTACCATATATGGTACACATCAAAATTCGACTTTACATAAGGGTAGCTTGGTCTCAATACCGGCTGCTGACCTCATGCATTTAAGGGTTAAATATTTTAAATAGATGTCAATCGTAACACAGTATATCGGCAATATTAGTATCAAAATTTATGTTTCCTCGAGTATAATAAAGCTGCGTTAAAAAAATCTAAAGTTTCAGACATGCTTTCATAAAAAAATGTATTAACTTTGGCCCCACCTTTTAACTCTTAAAAGTGAGATTAGGCCACTTAAAAATAATACGTGCCCTTTATTTATCGCACATCCAAATTTCATTATGATTGGAGATAACCCATTGGTAGACTTCCCTTGTCAGTTGTCACAGCAATTAAAGTTCTTAGTTTCTTTCATAAAAGTACAGTTTTAGTTAATCGGAGTATTGGAACAAAAGTGAGTCAATGGCCTTCTTCTATACAATTTCAGATTGTAGAACATATTGGCGAGGGGGGGGGGGCAAGATATTGGACGTCTATGATTAGGTAAAGACCACTGCATATGTAGTTAAAATCCAATGAAATTTCACTTTAAGAATAGACAACTTACATTTCAGTAAATTCAACAAATATTGTCATTTATTTTTTAATTTTTAAAAAATGAGCCAGGATTGCATTAATAAAGAAACAAACATTTATTTGTGTTATTTCTTAAATATAAAAAAAAACTACTGTATGAAATATATGTAAAAATCATAATACAATAATTTGATGTGGTTTGTTTTTTTAAATGAACTACAATTGTAGTCAAAACTAAAAATTCTTCTACAAATGACTGATTTTTCACTTAAAAATAAAAATACTGTCTGACAACTCAAACAACTAAAAATATTTACAGCAGAAGTTCCCTGAGCGTACCTTTATAAGTACATTCTTAGATTAATTTTTCCAAAAAGATTTGGAGAATAAACACATCTTGCGTTTAAATTTTGAAACATGAAATCACTTTTGCACCAGAGTGTAAGTGGTTACACAATTGGTTACGAAAAGTTGATTTATAAGAAGTTATTTGTCTTCTAACTACACGGAATTTTTAAGAACACATTTCAAACAAAAAAGTAAAATATTCTATTTTTTATACGGCAATTACACACAGAGAAATAAAGTGCCAACCGTATTGAAAAGTATTTGTTAATGGTAACAACTTATAAATTCAGTTAGTTCAACGATATTCACATTAGATTTCTGAATATGTTTGCTGTTGTAACTAAAATACAGTTGAATTAACCAAACTTTGTTGTGCAAAACTAATGTTAAGTTGTGTCAAACGACTGAAATTCGTAACAATGGAATGTAAATCGTATTAACCGAATTTCAGTTCTCAAATAAACAATTTGAATAACCCAGCAAAAACACACCTTACCAAATATTGAGTCTAGTAATCTAAACTCGAATGTTTGGACGTTTTACCCTTTATATTATAATTCTAACTTTTTTATATCAAATGTCCCAAAAGTAATGAGTTATGCAGTACTGACAGCCTTACGTTTCTACGAATTATAATGCATACTAGGGTATGAATAATAAGCCCTTACTAGAAAGAATAAAATAACGGTTCTAAATATAGATTTTAAAAAAATACGAATTAAAAAAATATTACTATTTTTTTTTTAAAGCTGGTCTAACCGGGAATCGCTCATGGGTCATCAGATTTACAGGCGTCTGCTATATACCTAAGTTATCGAGGCATATAACATTGAGTAGTTTAAAACATAAATAAAGTTTTCTTCTAAGCAAATTCGTTCAAGATATACCAAACCCTTACCCTTCAGCTTACAAAAAGACGAATTATAATGAGTCCAAAAAGGCGCAGTGCGATAAAGCCATGGGCAGTAAGGCCATATGGTTTTATTTCTCAAAAAAATGGGAAATAATGCCATATGGCGTCTTTTCCATGGTCTTTTTGCAACCAAATGGGAAATAAAGCCATGTTTTTTTTTTTTTTTTAGTTACATAGTGACAAAATAATGAATTGTCATTGCGAAGTGTTGAAAAGTTATGGTGGGGGTAATGTAATCTATAAATAAGTAAGTGGTTTTGCTGAGCAAAGTTTTCCTGGGGTTTTTTTTCTCAAGTATGTCCCACTCTTGGCTTCGCTGATTAAAGTTTTTCTGTGTAAAAGTAATCTATTATTTATAGATTACTTTTACACAGAAAAACTTTCCTCAGCGAAGCCGAGAGTGGGACATACTGGAGGAAAAAACCCCTAAGCCCGGCCGAAGGCCGGCTACGCAGGAAAATCTGTAACTTTTTTTGTTAAATTTGTTATAAATATTATATTTTTGTAATGAAATATACTACATTTTTGTTGAATCAAAATTTTTTAATTAAGTAATATTTAAAAATGAAATGGGAAAAAACACCTTGTTTCTCTAAAAACGGTGGCTTTATCGCACTGAGCCGTCTAAAAATACAATTCAGAAAAATATTGTATCATTATATATTGCCCGGAAGTAATACGACGAATAATCATTATTCTTCACCAATTATTTTTTTATGAAATTAATTCATTATAAGTTTCTTATTGATAACCCATTATTTTATTATTTAAAGCAATACAGACGGTTATAACTGCTCATTACAAAGTAATGTATAAAATAATAAGTATTCTATAATTTTTTTGCTGGGAACTTCACCGCAACAGCTACCTTCATCGTTAATCTTAGACTTCGACCTTCAACTTACTCCGTTGTGAAGATTCTCACTGTAGGCAAGTAACTATTTTCTCAAGACATGTTTTTTTCAAAAAAAAAAAAAAAAATAATTAGTTTCTCAACATTTTTAAAAAGTTTAAAAAATTTTTGTGATCAAAAATTTTTAAATGCCTTTTTGACTGAGACGGATACGCTATCCAATTTCGAATATAATTGTGAATAGTTAATCGCAAAAAAACATAAATTTTCAACATAAAAATGATGGCAATTAATTACAAGTTTGTGATTTGCGCCTACTGTTATTGGTGAGCTGGCAGCAACTTGGTAAACCTAAAACTATATCAAATTACATAATTTTGTAAATACTCTTCTCAAAACAGAATTCCATTTAAAAGCGTAAAAATACTATGAAAATACTACGAAAGTTAAAAAAGTGTGAAATTTTGGTTGCACAGACAGAATTTTGTGGACGAGTTTTAATGACATATTTTCACCAAACTAATGAAGTTTTATTCACAACGTGAATGAAAAATTTCTTATACTTTATGAAAAAGCCTCATTGTTTCAATGAAACTGTTTCCTTAGCCATATGAAAGTTTTAATATATAAGATGAATTTTTACATTATGAATTTTATGAATGTTCCAGATAACTCTCTCTCAGTGCACCAACATACAACTTTTTACCAAGCAATGATATGAAAATTCCTTTATTGGTGAATTTATCTCCCAAGCCTAGTGACTCCATTTCGTATTAGTTTGGATCAAAAAGTTAAAAACTGTAAGCAAAAACATAAACTGAAAGAAAAATTCTCTAAAGTTCCCAGTAATTTTTAATATTTTCCGACTTTTAAATCTCCATATAAATGTTTTAGGTTAAGACTTTTCAACGTGTAACTTTGCATGTCATACTTTAATGTATGGTCTACCTAAACCTGTCAGTCCCCTTCGGGAAATGGACCAGTCACTGGTATGGTCACGTGACTAGAACTTTGTGTGTATGAACCAGTCCAATTTTCGGTTCTGTTATATAAAAGTGACCGGTACAACATGATCTTGTCGTAGGAGGTGACAATTGCTACCTGTGGAGCCCTGTGTGACGTGGCGAATAACTTAACCAAGGTAACCTATCACCGTACCGACTAAAATGAATATGCTACGGGACAAGTTAGAAGTAGGTAATGTCAAAGTATGACCCTTTTAGGATTTATGTGATATGCAACAGAACCAGTGGTGAAAAAAATTATCACGTAACTTGTGTTTGTTTACGTATCGTAGAACTGGAAAAAAATTGTTGAAGAAAAACTGCTCACATATTAAGCGCATTGTGTTCTGTTATAGAGGTAGTTTTAGTGGAATAGTTTTGTAAAGTACCACTGCGCTGGTGTAAGGGGTACATGTCGCCGGGCATGTGAAAAGTAATTAGCAAGTAACCTGTCACTTTTTATACAGCGTGTGTTATATTATGCACGGGTTGCTAAATATTCCGTCCGGAACCAGTGACTGCACTTATTCAAAACAGCGTGTCATTCAAAATACCTTCAAAAAGGCACAACAAAAATCAATTTTAAAAATCAGTATATTTTGTCTATACCCAACTAAAAACTATAACATTAAATTCGTTATAACAATTGAAATTCAAAATATAGATTTTTTGCAAGTTGTTTCTTTATTTGCTAACATATTATTATCAAACAATTTTTACTAATTTTTATGTTCCTATACTTCTAAAAAGCAATTCATGAGCATTTTAATTTCGTATGCTGCATTATAATTCTAGTTCACAATAATATCTTATAAAAAGAAGGAGCTGCAACTTTATTTTTAGCACAAATTTAATGTATAACTTATAAATTAGAGTAACAAAATATATACTCAGCTTCAATTTTGTACCCAAATCAAGTCCAACAAATCGCCAATTACTTATACATAAAAAACCGTTGCCAAAAATCTTAAATAAATCTTAACAAGATATTTCGAAACCAATATGCAGAAATTTTGCAATTTTAATTTATATTCTTGTAAAGTGTTTCAAAGTTGTGCAAAAAACCATATTCTGTGATAAATTTCTGGTTTTTTGGTAGCGATGTTTTATGTGTAAAATCTCCATCACTCGAAAAAATCGCCATAAAAATCGCCAGTCGGTATTTCAAAAATTAACTTGCCAAACGAGTTTTAAGATCGCTACGTTTGGCGAGAAATCGCCATATATGACAAACTATGTCACTGTCTAAACAGTTACGTATTCAGTTATTTAAACCAGTGTTACGTCTTCATTCCTACTGTAACAAAGTCGGTACATAAAAAGTTTCTTCAGTGTTGTGTAGACTTGGTAGCAGTCAAGGAACTGCATCCTTTGGTACTAATTGCCATGTTTTCATCCACTGCAACTGCAACGACCCTAGTTGCTTCAGTACACTTTGGTGTTATATTACTTTTTCTCCAGTAACTTGAAATATCTGGTACCAACCAGTGAATGTTTTGTCGCCATTACTATAGTCACGTGATTATACATTTCACCCAAATTATCACTTTTTGCTGCACCACAATTTTGGTTTCACCAGTTGCGTGACGTGCTCTCCAATCATACATCACGGAAGTACCACTTTGGATCAATCAACCCTTCATTTCCCGCAGGGTCGTTTCTCTCAATTCAAAAAACCTTGAGAAAAAAGAGTCACCTAGATTCAGTTTCAATAGGTGTTGACAATTTTTGAAATACACATATTTTTGAATTTCCCTTAAAATCTCTTTAATGATAATAATAACTTTAAGTAAAAGCATTTTTTTTTAAATAAATTTTTGCAATTATTAACTTTTTCCGAGTATATTATTCTTTACCATAATTCCATTAAAAGATTTAACTCTTTGTTTTTCACCAATCATTACACCAGAAATAAAACTAACAGTTTTTATAATGAAAAATTGCTTTTCATTTGGCATGAATTAATTGCAATATATAAGTAAAAGAAGTGAAATAACAATTTAAAAAATATTAATTACACGGTGTTACAAAAAATAGAAAAAAACAAATATACTTCTGAAGTTATTGTTGAAAAACAATTTTTTGAGACTTAATATTAAATTAACTTTAAGTTAATGTTAATATTAGCTTCTTTAATTTTCAATTAATTTTAAAATTTTAGACGGATTTAGAAAGGATGATTTAAAAAAATTATAATCATTTGAAAATTATTGACATTAGTTCACAAAGTCTTAAAAAACTGTTTTTTTTGTTTTTAACAATTTTTGAATTTCTAAAAATTGTCATGTGATCTACTCTACTAAACCTACAATTTTCACTTTGTCACTTTAAAAGTATAAAATCACTGTAACGCAGTGTTATCATAATGGAAATTGACAATAGCAATACATATTTAAAAACACACACATATTTTCACATTTACATGCTTCGAATTTCATATAATTATACGTATGAATAAGCTTACTACAAGTTAATCCGCATGACATGCCTTAAGGTATGCAATAATTATTAATAAAAGTCGCATGTAAATATAAACTTGTACAATATACAAAATTCGACCATTATAAATGTCAATAAATAAGCATTTTAATGGAAAATTCCATAAATGCAAAAGAAATTAAAAACAAATTATACATATATCATTTTCAAAAGCAATCATTTTAAAGGCAATAAATGAAAGTGGATGTGTGCAAGTGTGGGTTGGTATTGAATAAAATAAATTACTACTATAACAATTTCCACTTTAAAAATTAAAAGTGTGTTATAAATATTGTATCCTACTACATATTTGGTTTAAATTGAACATAATCGGTTATATTACTCAATGCACTGGTAGAATTATCCTTCATGTTATTAATGACACAATTTCATAGAATTATTTTCGTAGATTCATTTAAGAATTTCCTTATATGCAAGAAATTTTATTAATTTTTCAAAAACTTTTTCTCATAAAATTGTATAGCTTCATAAAAAAAATCATTTGATTTCTGAAAATATTTCTTCATACATTTAACAAACATTTTCTTTAGAGCTATGAAATTATTTCAAAGACTTAATTTGTTTACTTTTTCATGAAATGTAATAATTTCATTAATTCTTATACATTTAAAACTTTCGTTTTAAGATTTAGTTCTTTAGTGTTCGACATATTTTATAAAGTAGCATTTTATTAATTATGGACTACTATGAATTCGAAGCGGTTTTCAATTCAAAGAACTTCTTAATATTAATCATTCATTGTCAGAATGATTTATTAGTTTTATAAAGATTTTCCTAAAATCAACAAAAATTTCATAAACATTGACTTTAATGAAACCTGTTTCAGAGATTCTATTAAAAGTTTAAATGGAAGAGTTCCAGTAAAAATTTCATTAAAGCTATGAAGAAATTCATTACTGAAGTGAAAATAATTTTCTCAGTGTGGTGGTTAACGAAAGAGAAAATTATATTGGAAAAATAAATTTTAAATATAAAAAGATTTTTGAATAAGAAAAATAACTGCAAATATTTTTAAATAAATGAATAATGTATTAAAGTTAAAAAAATGTATAATTTTCTATAAAAAAAATAGGAAATACCAATTTTTAAAGCATACTTCTCAGTGCCATAAAATGTTCGTATTTAAAACATATCTTAAGGTGTTATTTCAATGAGCTTTATAATTTTACTTTTCGTTATATTTTAAGTATATTTTTTAACGGTGCAAAAGCTAGTTAATGATTTTAAATAATTCTGGGAAAGTTTCGTATTTCCCTTGGGAGGACATTTAATGTTTTTTTTTTCGTGTTGTTGTATGAATGTGTCGAAACCCTCAACTGTCATCCAGTTTAATTTCCGGTGTCAGCATTTTAACCCAGATAGGGTTCTTAACATTTTTTATTTAATAACTTTTTTTTTTTAAACCTATAGATTTCCCGGAATCGGGTGTCCTTTTGAAAGTACTGTCCAAAGACAGTACACTTTGCGCTGCAATACCGCATTGCGCAAGCTTTCCATTTATTTATTGTTTAACTAAGATGTTACTCTTATTAATTTTTAAACAAAAAATAACAATTAACTGGATGTAAATGATTTACTTACATGTTTTTTTCCATTAAATTAAAATACCCGAAACTGCTTTCAACAACTGACGCTGCGAAGCTAAATAAGAAAGCATAAACAATAAAATTATGAAAAGATATGTACAGAAATGCACGTGCATAGCGGCGCTTTTCTCTCATTTGTCAGATGTTCTTTTAAAAGAACGGCTGCGTCAAGTGGGTTAAAAAAAGTTTCGACTTGAATGCACACGTTTATCTTGGTAAAGTTAAATTTTTGGTAAATATCAAAAGTTAATAACAAAAAAGTTTACTTTATTTGGTAGTTTTTTGGAAACTGTAGTAGAATGAAGACTTTCATGTATTTTAATGTTAAGGGCCTTCAGTTTTATGAGAAAGCAACATTTTTATATAAAATAAGTTAATTTTTATTTAAATTTTGCGAATACATATACAAATATTTAATATGCATATAAGTAACCCTTAAGCATGTAAATATCATAATACCGTAGTGTTTTTCAAAATAATCGCGGTTTTCGTTTTAAGTTCTACTGTTCTACTGTATGACAAAATTTTGTTCAGTGTATTCTTGGTTATGTGATATTTATTTGATAATATAACTGTGATTAATAGAATGAGATCTATAAATTGATGTAACTTTAACTAAATCGCTGCAAATACTGTAATTTTTATATTTTTAATTTGCATTAAATTTAAAACCGCCCTAATTGTTGCGCTATTAAAGATAAATTATAAATGCACATGGATTTCTCATGCTTAAATATCGGCTAACGCATAGAGAGGAGGATGTCCATGTCATAAAAACAATTTTTTTTAAATATTTCGCCTCAAAGTGTCGAACATGTCGAATAGATGAAAAGCAATTGCTAATATTTAAATGCATTAGCTTTTAATAACTCATTAGATTTTAAAAAATAACTGTGTTCCCTTCTAGAAAAAATTTGAAAATAAAAATTTTGTAAAGCATACTTATCAGTGGCCTTAAAATTTCCATACTTATAGCATACCTTAAGGTGTTATTTCAATTAGCTTTATCCTGTTACTTTTCGTTATGTTTTAAGTATGTTTTTTAACACACCAAAAGCTAGTTACTGGTTTTAAATAAATAATAACTAAAACTTATTTAACAATTCCGTTTTATTGTTGCACTTGTTTTTTTTGTTAAGTCCTAATGGTTGTTTGCTCTATGGGTTTGTCTGCTCTACAGCTTTTGGCAATCTTTACTGTTTTTGAATCAGAAATGCTAAAATGTATTTTATTCATTTATAATGTAAAAATTGTAATAAAAAGTACTTATTGAAAAGAAGAAAACAATTTTGAAAAAACAGCTAGAAAATCTTTTGCTCTGATGAAAAAAAAAAAAAAAAAACTGAACTTTCATAGTGCTGAAGTGCATTTTCATGTTTAATACCAAAAACCATTGACACTTGAGTTTTTTTTTATCATGATGGTTATGGATTTTGTTTCCTATGTGTTTTCGCCATTATAGTTGTTTTTTTTTAACAAAGTTAACTTGATCATCATGAACTTCTTTTATAAGCCTTTCAAATGTTCATTTATATGTCAAGGAAAACAGGAGGTATAACATTTTATTGCGAGTAAACCCATTTCAAAATATAATTGACGCAGAGCTAGTTCCAAAAAAAAAACGGCCCTGAGGAGTAAGATAATCGGTAGCTTTTGTGAGCCAAGAGTACAACCGTCAGTGTTTTCCGAATTTAAGTTATTTACTACCCGATATTTGTAACAACTACATTTATTATAGAATTGCACTCACACATATACGCAAGCGCAACTATTACACATTCGTTCTTGTTAAATTGATACTTACAAATTGTAAATTACAAATAAATATCTCTTTAAAATTTATATGCATATTTTGTTAGAGTATTTTTATATTTTGTGAGACAAAAACTTCTAACTGAAAAGAATAAAGGGTGATTTTTTAAGAGCTTTCGGATTTGATTTTATTGAGAAATGTATGAAATATTTATTTGAGTCTATAGAACGATATATATAATTCAATGTTTAAAGATAATTTCATGTAAATATTGACCGCGGCTACGCCTCAATTGGTTCATAGGCTGGGTCCAATTTTGGAATACTCTCTCCAACATATCGGCCGGTATCTCACGAATAAATTCTTCAATATTGGATTCCAGTGCGTCACCCGCTGAGGGCTTGTCCCTATAGACATGAGCCTTAACATAGCCCCACAAAAAATAGTCTAAGGGCGTTAAATCGGCGGCCACTTGACCGGCCACAAACGTGAAGTAAACTGTTTACCAAACTTGCCCTTCAATTGGGACATTGTTTAGCGTGCTGTGTGGCATGTGGCACTGTCTTTTTAAAACCACATGTCTCCCATGTCCAGCTCTTAAATTTTGGGGAAAAAAAATTATAATCATCGCACGGTAGCACTCGCCATTCACAGTAACGTTCCTGCCTTCGTCATCTTTGAAAAAGTACGGTTCAATGATGCCACCGGCCATGCATACAACTTTTTAGTGAATATATGCATCTCCCCAGTCTGGTGCCTCCATATTGTATTGCTTTGTTATACGAGGAAAGGGTGTGTTTGGTTTTACAAACTTTTTTTTTGATTAAAACGTTAAAATGTCATGGAGTTTAAAAAAGGATATGAAATATACATAACATAAAAAGTAATATTATGATCTCAGCTAGACAAAGTTGTTTAACGATTTTGGCAAACAAAATTAAATGTTTGATTAAAATAATGCTTAATTTATGGCTTTTTGAAAGTCAGCTTGATAGTATGCTATAAAAAATGCATACTAAGTGGTTGTTGCTTAAGATATTTAAATGATATTTAACAAATTATTATGAAGGATAAATTGTCGTCATATAAAACAACTTCAATCGTCCTAAATATGAAACAATGTTTATCTTAAAGTAACCTTAAATAATTTGAAAATTTTCAATTAAAAAATAATTAACGCCATTGGCTTTGATGCTTAAATAGGTTTACGAATCTCCTGAACTTGGAAGGGATGCTAAAATGTACATACAAAATTCAACAGTTAATCCAATGGCAAATTTAAATTAATTCTAATTTTTTTATACTTATTTTTGGTAATCCATTTTGTGAATTTGTTCAAAATACTGAAATATTTAATAAACATTAATATGTAGTCAAAACTTTCTGGTCTACAATAAATACTTCCTGTCATCAAACATTTTAAAGTTCAGTGAACCCACTTAATCCTTAAGTAAAAACTTAGATTTAAAAATTTTCTGTTCAACATTTTTGTTACAATAAATTAATGGCATCACAATTTTCATGTACCAAAATTAGTTTTATTAAATCACAAACTAAATGGTTTACGCAAAAGAGGTGGAAATAGAAAATATATATTTCCTTTCCCTACCGACTCAACTTAAAATGTTGTACAAACTCTACTATAATTTGTCATCCTTTTTTAATGCTAATTTCGTGAGGCAAATATAAATGTTTTAGTTACTCCCAAAAATAAAATTGCTATTATTTCCCTCCAAAAAAAAAAAAACAAAGCATTTTACAAGGCATCGTTGCAATTTGTGATTACGTATTAGTAAATAAGTCCCCATCTCCTACAGTTGTATGTAACTCCCCAAAGACTCATCAGACAATTTTAATACGAAAATTAAATAAAATTCACTAAAGAGGCATTCTATATACTAGGGTTGTCGCTCGAAAAAAAATTATTAGATTAATCGAACGTATAAAACGAAAATCCGAGCGAACAATTTAAAAAAACATGATTTTTGCATAGCGAATACTTCGAATCAATTTTGACTATTAATCGAATAAAACGAATAATAAAAAAAATACTTCTTTTAATATTTTATTTTTTTAAATTACTTATTTTGAGAAAATTTATATAAAAAATTGTAAGGGACAAAATAAATAAATATATATTGAAAAAAAAAACTGAAATTTAAAAACGTTTATTAATCGTTTTCCAAGATATGAACTCCTTAATGGGTAAATGATATATGATTTGACTTTGAAGCAAACAATATAAGGTTACTCACAGAAAAAGTGATATCGTTTAAAAATAGCATGACTTTTGAAGTTTAAACTATACACTCAGGGCACTGCTGCTGTAAACATTTGTAGTTGTTTCAGTTGTTATACAGTATCTTCATTTTTAAGTGAAAAAACAGTCATTTGTAGAACAAATTTCAGTTTTGGCTATAATTATTAGTTCATTTAAAAAAACAAACCACATCAAATTACTGTACTATGAAATTATATTCATTTTATCAGTTTCTTGTTTTCATTTAAAAAAAAAAAACAAATAAACTTTAGTCAATTTTTTACTTAATTTGTTATTAATTTTTACTACATTTGTGGTTCATTTTATCAACAGTCAAAGACAAATGACAATGTTAGTTGAATTTAATGAAATGTAAGTCGTCGTTTTTTCAAGTAAAATTTAATTTGTTTTTAACTACATTTACAGTGGTCTTTACCTACGTAATATTCTAAGAGAAGAAAACTATAAAAAAATATAGCTATTTTACAACGTTAGCAGGTTAGCACTTAAACTGTAAATTTCATTTATGTAATTTCTACGGCAACTAAAATACGATCTTAATTTTACTATATACTAAAACTATTCCCTATATATATGTATATATTTAACTTTTTAAAGATTTTCAAAACTTTATTTTTTTCATTCCGAGATCTCAATCCCAAAGGGCATATTTTGAGAAAACCTTTTATAGTTACCAGAACTAGTCTAAAATGATTGCATTTGAGAATTGGTATTATTGTAGTAATCGAATTAATGTAAAAATTCATAAAATGTTGAGATAATATAGTAAAATACATTATTTATGTTGTTTTAAAATTATTTGTATTCTTTTATCGTTCGACTAATCAAATAATTGTTAAAATTATTTTTTTGATCTTTTGAGTAAAAAATTATGTGGTATTTTATTCGAACAATAATTGACTACCCTACTATATACACAACGTTAGTTCGGATATGTATAATAAATTTAGTTTTTCAGTGAATTTTACAAAAACACAAAAAATTTATGCTGAAATTAATCAGAGTTGCCAATTTAACTGTTTCAAATATAGACATTATGGTTATAATTTTAGATTTTTTTTTGCAGATATGAAATTTTATGTATCATTGAAGTCCAGAACAAAATATAAAGAAACTCAACTTTATTTTATAGCGGTTTGTTTTTTTTTTGCTTTCTTTGGAAATGGGATAGTGAAGAGATGGTAAAGGTGGGGACAGATGAAGGGCTTCAATCATGGCAATTCTGCAATTGAGTGAGATGATAAGTTTTAGAACAGTTGTTGCTCGCCACCTGCTAAGGAGTTGGCAACGTTATTGACGCTATTTATTTCATTATTTTACTTCGGTGGGGTTAAGTGCCATGCGAACCCCGAAGGTGGGCGCTGCGATACATATGAGGGATAGAAAATTTATACATATCGCTCATTTACTTCAAGACTGTCATAAGTCAAGAAATGCGCTTTTTAAGTTAATGCAGCAGATTTGTTAGTTATATCATGATTTATATTGTGTATAAATTTCATATTAATATCATGTATACTTGACTTGAGAACCCTGGTGTCTTACCTGACTGGACACTGCAATCTCAGATACCACCTGCTCAAAAGGGGTCTTTCGGACACGGATGAGTGTAGGTTTTGCGAACTGGTAGCTGAGACATCAGAGCATGTTCTTTGCGAATGTCCGAGGCTATGTGAAAGGCGTGCCAAGTTTCTTGGCAATCGCTTTGTCTCCCCTTCGGACATTATGAAGATTTTGCCTAATAGGATTATTGGCTTTATAGGTAGCTTGAATCTTTAGGGTAACTTTAGGCAGCACAAAAGACCTAAGTTGGTCGCGGTGCATAGTGCCATATAATCTAATCTAATCATGTATACTTTTCGAGATAAGGGCTTACATATTTTATTTTTTCTTTAAAGCCGGTGCAGATATACTTCATAGATAAACTATGCTACTCATGGGTCTCTCGATAATTTGCGAATTTGCGCACAACTCTCACTAAGAAAAAAAATACATTAAAACCCCATATTTATGAAAAAACATGAACAAATAAATAGAGAAATCGTCGAGCTAGGCAGATATGGATTGAAAATTTTAAACTCGTTTTCTGCCAAAGCGTAGTTTTTAAGTTATGTCACTCTTGCAGTAAATGAGCGATATTATTTTTCTAAATTGATGTTGTCGCCACCGGGACCATCTGTGTAACAGTCCAATGCGCTAACCTTTACATCACAGCGCCAACTTGAAAAACTAAAAATTAATATTTCGCTCAAAAGTAAAAGTAATTCCACTTCAACGATGCCTGTCTATCGTGGAGGACACAAATGTATTAGCTGATTTTTATAAAAAAAAAGAAGATTTTTGCATTGTTCTCGACATTGCGCAGTGGTATAACTGTATAACTTCTTTGTTCTTGAATTTAAAGAGCTGAAATTTCGAACATGAATAAAAGATATACACTCAGGGAACTTCTGCATTAAAAATATGTAGTTGTTTGGGTTGTAATACAGTTTCATTATTTTTAATGTAAATGTAAGTCATTTGTAGAACAAATAAAATTTTTAACTAACATTGTAGTTCATTTAAAAAAACAACTCACATCAAATAACTGTTTTATGATTTTACATTCATTTTTTACAGTTGTTTTTTGTTATTTAAAAAAATAAAAAAAAAAAAAATTTGGTTTATTTTTACTACCATGTGGTTCATTTTTACTACAATTGTTAGTCATTTTTTGAACATTAAAAAACAAATGACAATGTTAGTTGAATTTAATGAAATGTAAGTCGTCCTTTTTTTAAATGAAATTTCATTTGTTTTTGACTACAATTGCAGTCGTCTTTACCAACATAATTTCCTAAGTGTACTTTTTTATCTGTCACCAAAATTTCGGTGCAATAGATACAGGCGTTGGCCAAGTTAGTAAGGACATATAAAATGTATTTAAAATGCACTTAAATGTTTTACAATTGGACTGTTATTTTAGCAAAATATTAATAAATATTGCTTAATACATGATATCAAAAATTATCAAATTCTGTTCATGCATTCACAAGTTATGTATAAAAATACTAAAATAACATTTGGCAGGTTTTCACTAAATAAAATATTTATTATTTGGACCTAGTTTGGTATAAAATGTTGGTGATAAATCCAATAAGTCGTTTAAAACCAATAAGTAGTCCGAAAAATTAATAAACAACGAATCCGAAAAAGAAATATACATTTGTAGGGTTGCCACATTCCTTTTATAGTTCGGCAATTATTTTATTTGCGGCATAAGCATTTTGCATTATTATGACGATCATCTTAATTTGATATTCTTAAAAAAAAATTAAGAGTTTTCAGAAAATGTATGGATATTATTATATTGTCTTAGAACATAGACCGATTTTGAAGAATTTTTTATTTAAAATATCTACTGACTTTAAAAAAAAGCTTTGTCCAAAAATCCGAATATATGTTATACATTATTCCATATGTATTTTTTGTTTTTTTTTTTTTATCCCTTTACTTGAAATAAATAAAGTCACAAAAATGCTTCCATTCAAATAAATTTCAAAAAAGGCAGCTCAAATTAATAGTACTAATAAATAACATTTAGTATTATCAAACAGCGTAAAGCCTCAATATTCAAGAAGTCTCAAGAATTTTGTGGAGCTTATTAAAATTTGAAAGTTTTACTTTTTTGTATTTCTTAAATAAAAATTATTAAAACCGACAGGCAATGATTAAAAACAAAATTAAGTTTGATATACAAAAAATTTTATAAAAACTAAATTCAAAAGGATTGCCATATCCTACTTTGTTTTCATAGTTTGAAAATTAAATCTTTTAATTGCGAAATCGATATAAGAAAAATTGCAACTTTGATATATTATAAAATTGAATATGGCCCATTCGCAATAACAAGAGTTGCGGTTTATTTTTACTTGGAATATCAATTTTCGTTTGGCTTAAAAATTTCTTTAAAACTCAACATTTTTTTTCAGTTTTGGCCTTATTTTACCATTGTGCATTGGCATATCAATTTTCAAATTCCTTAAAAGGAATACCCATTTGATTTCGTAGAAAACGATTTTTCAAACTTTCATCTCTCTTGCCAATATCATTATTAAAATTGCCAATTTTTTCTCCATTTTGGCTCGTGGCAACCCTTTAACCAACGCATTTTAGTATGAGTGCCATACATTAGCAGATGTGCTTTTCTTTTTGGCTGAGCATATGTTACAAATGCTTTGTCAAAGAGTGTTTCTGTAGTTGGATGACACGTTGCTGCTTTTATCCCAGTAAAATGAAATATTTTAACTACAATGCATTTTGTGGTTGTCATGGTGCTTATGACAGATAGAGGAGCCAGCTTAAAAAAAAAAATGTGAAAAATGATTTAAGTAGCATTAGAATATAAACAGGTTAATTTATGTTAGACTGCAGGACATGATACATAGTATGCGAAGTTTTAAATTTAATTCCAATTAAATTTGCGAAATGTTGAAATTTTGTAGAATTTTTTTACTTTGAAGAATCACTTAAAAAAAGCTGAGTGCCGTTGATCGGAATCGATTAAGTATCTTTGGAATTCAGGGAACAAATCTAATAAAATCTTTGACAACATTTTGTAAAAAGTTTCATATGATTAGAGATCTGGGTCATAAAATTTATGCGAAATATGAGAATCCAAGCACTTTTAAGAAATTTCCATAAGAGGAGCCACTATTTGGTTTTTTTTCTGTATAAGAAAAACAAAGCGGAATATTTCAAATCCAAATACAGCACCTTTTCGACCAATACTTTGTACATCTTTTGGCTTATTATAATTTTCTTGTGACAACTTATATAAAAAAATTATGTAACGAATTTTAAAAAAGCTCAAACTACCAAGTATGTTTGGTAAATTGCCAGTGATTTTCAAAGGGTTAAGAGATATTGGTCGATATTCGTGATTTTAAAGCATTGTGGATAAAATTTCAATATATATCGGGCCAACTGAAAGCAATTTGGTTTTCAAATTTAAGGAATAACTTCAAGTAATGTAACAAATTCACTGTTTGGCAGGCGAAATTTCGACATTAAACATGAATTTAACAACCTTCTGCGGGAAGCTTATTATCCTTACGGAAATTTGAATAATAAACGAATTTTCCCTTTAATGCGCTGTGCAATCCACTGGACATTGGCAACGGATGTGATCTACAATATAGCCTTAAAGTTAAGAGGATAGCACAGTGTTGCAAAACCCACATTCCGTCGAAGCTCCAACGAGTCAATAGGGATGTATACTCTTTTGTTATTGATAAGTGCCAAGGACCTTGGATCTTATGCCCCTTAGAACGATATTTTATTTTCAACATTCGATTTTTATCAACAATTGCTGCTATTTTTATTGGAATCGGAATGGGTGTCAAAGGTCAAAGTTTGCCTCTGCTTTTGTCACAACTCTAATAATTCAGTTAGTTGTGATGCTGTACATTCTCTAAAAAATTGATATCCCAGTGAATAATTCTGAGTGAGTTAATGTTATATCTATAAAGAAGGCAAAGCGTTTTATTATTGGAGGCAATATGAACAAAGACTTGGATGTTGTTTCTAATATAACATGGGCACATATATCGTCCTTCATGCCAAGTGTTTCTTTGATGCAAATAATGGATTATATTTCAAAATATACCAAGATTAGGAAACATCATTTAAAGCGCTTTATATTTGTTAAAAACGATGCCGATTTAAATCAATTAAAACAAATATTAAAACGCAAAGTTGTCAACACTGAACGTAAAAACCAAACGTCAATCTGGTAATGTTGTGAAATAGAGGCGGAGGAGATAAGAAAAATAAACAAAAAATCTAACAATAGAATATTTGTGTTGTTAGTGTTGTCACTTCTAAGTATAATATACAATAACAGAAAAAGCTAATAGGAAAGAAACAGCAATTGAGCTGCATTACATTCGAGGCCATACTTGGGTGTAATCGCTTAACGGTCATGACTTGGTATTGTTATGTTTGTAATGTAAGAAGAGCGCAGGTTTTATTCTTACAGCCACAGGTTGTTGAAAAATTTATCATATAGAGACAATCAGACAACTATAAGACACAAATAATAATACAATTTAAATGGAAAATCACTGATGACGCCTGTCCATAAAATAACAGAAACTAGTCTAGTCTTTTTTTCTTAGTCTTAGGGAACTATGTTCCATAGACTGAATAGTAAATAAAATAAAAAATAAAGAAATCTATCCTTCGCGCTTTTGAACTGCTGTACAGTAACCCGAAATATATAATGTGTGTTTTTTTTTTTATTTAACCCAAAAATAGTTCAATGCGGTATAATTAGTGCTTAACTGTAAATGAAACTGGTAGACTATACAAATAGAGATACAAGATGGGTTTCACTTAAGGCGAACACATACTGCTGATGGAAGTGAATGTGAGCATAAACGGAAAAAAGTTCAGAAAAATATTATTTTATTTAAAGTTTCATTCACTAAAGGAAGCAGTTTCATTAAAAACGCGTTTCATTAAAAGTATGAAGGTATTCATTAAATTTAAGAAGTTTTTCGTTCTCTATGTGCTTAATTAGTTTTATTTTCGATAGAGCAAGAGAACATGTAATATGTGTGTATCTCCTTTAACATCGTTTATCCAAGTAATGTTATAATGCTCCAAAACATTCAAAATAACATCTGACCAGAAACTACCAATTCCTTCCCGTGCTTTCAATTTTAGATATGTATCTAGTATAGTTGAATGGTCCATTTTGTAACGATACTTTAGTAAAATTTTTGTAATTTGCATGGCGTTATATTTCGGAAACCAAAAGTTGTTGTCTCCAAAATTTATGTATCGCCGAGTTCTTGTAGAGTACAACAATGATGGTGAATTTCATTGAAATCAGTGATGGTCAAACCGAAAAACGCTATATTTTTGATTTTCACTCGTTTATATAATTTGCAAAATATTGAAAGATTTTTGAAAGATGTTCTACATTTTGATTTATTTTAGATATTTTGACTAATTTTAAGAGTTCTTTATAAATTTCAACATTTTGTTGAAGATTTAATTGCATTTCAACATTTAAGCAAACAAGTTTCCATATCATAAAATAATATTAAATATTTTATTCTCTTTTTCAGCCGTTAGATCGTGATCAACCTAATGGCCGTCCGCAGTGGCGTTTTACTGTTTTTGCCCAAGATGAAGGCGGTGAAGGTCTAGTAGGCTATGCTGACGTGCAAGTAAATCTTAAAGATATTAACGATAATGCACCCATATTCCCGCAAGGAGTATACTTTGGAAATGTTACTGAAAATGGTACAGCTGGTATGGTAGTAATGACAATGACAGCGGTAGATTATGATGATCCCAATGAAGGCTCCAATGCCAAGTTGGTCTATTCGATAGAGAAAAATGTTATAGAAGAAGAAACTGGTTCACCAATATTTGAAATTGAACCAGATACGGGTGTTATAAAAACAGCAGTCTGTTGTTTGGATCGTGAACGTACACCCGATTATTCGATACAAGTAGTAGCAATGGATGGTGGCGGGTTGAAGGGGACGGGCACAGCCTCTATACGTGTAAAAGATATCAACGATATGCCGCCTCAATTTACCAAAGACGAATGGTTTACGGAAGTAGATGAAACGGATGGTACTACTTTACCAGAAATGCCCATATTAACGGTAACGGTACATGATGAAGATGAAACTAATAAGTTTCAATATAAAGTTATCGATAACAGTGGTTATGGTGCTGATAAATTTACCATGGTTCGAAATAATGATGGCACTGGCTCACTAAAAATTGTACAACCTTTAGATTATGAAGATCAATTGCAATCAAATGGTTTTAGATTTAGAATACAAGTTAATGATAAAGGAGAAGATAATGACAATGATAAGTATCATGTAGCCTACTCCTGGGTAGTGGTAAAACTAAGGGATATTAACGATAATAAACCCCACTTTGAAAGAGCTAACGTAGAAGTATCAGTATTTGAAGATACTAAAGTTGGTACAGAATTGGAAAAATTCAAAGCTACTGATCCTGATCAGGGTGGTAGAAGTAAAGTCTCATATTCCATTGATAGATCTTCGGATAGGCAGCGACAATTTGCCATTAATCAAAATGGCTCAGTGACCATACAACGTTCTTTGGATCGCGAAGTCGTACCTAGACATCAAGTGAAGATTTTGGCTATAGATGATGGTTCACCGCCTAAAACTGCTACCGCTACTTTGACAGTTATTGTACAGGATATTAATGATAATGCCCCGAAATTCTTAAAGGATTATCGCCCAGTGCTGCCAGAACATGTACCACCACGCAAGGTGGTGGAAATTTTAGCCACCGATGATGATGATCGTTCAAAGAGTAATGGACCACCATTCCAATTTCGTTTGGATCCTAGTGCTGATGATATTATTAGAGCTTCCTTTAAAGTGGAACAAGATCAAAGTAAGTAAAAGTTACACAAAATTACAAATTTTTGGGTATAAATTTTCAAATTATATCAAAAATTTTATTTGAAAGAATTAATTATTTACTTAAAATAAAGAAAGTTTTAAAATTGTAGCCGTTAATGCCGTGCAAAACAAAGTCTGAAATATTCTAAAGAAATCGGGATATACTTCATAAATATTCCTA
Source organism: Delia radicum (assembly GCA_021234595.1). NCBI lineage: Eukaryota > Metazoa > Arthropoda > Insecta > Diptera > Anthomyiidae > Delia > Delia radicum. The sequence continues at coordinate 63,977,108 of CM037854.1, read as the reverse complement.
AATAAGTTTACAAGTTATAGCCAATAATGTATTGCAAAATGTATAAAGTTATTAGGGCAGAAACAAAATTGTCGGCAGTGAAATATCAGATATTTTAAATATTTGTCTATCGATCCCTTAGGTTTCATCGTATATCTCGACTTGGTTTTTCAAATATTTTAAAAATTACTTATACGTAACACACAGTGTATAATAAATAACACAGTGCAGCATTTTTAAGGTCATCGTTTGGTTTCTCCTTCATACCTGTTTTTTTTTTGAAGTGTATATCGAAACTAAAAAAAATCCGCAAAGGACTTGGCCAGATTACATCGAAATTTTTTTTTTTGGACACCCTAAGTTTTTGCACCCAAACATGATTTTTTTAAAAAGGAAAATTTTTATGGAATCCATATATCATAAACCGTTCGGAATTTTGTTTTTATGTCTTTGGCAAAGTTGTAGATCCAAACCAAAGCAAAAAAATTCTCATATGGACCGACCCAAAAAATTGCATCCACTGCATCAAAATTGCAAAAAATTGGGAAAAAATGCTATTTTTGTATGATTTTTTCCTGATTTTGTCCTGAAATGGCTTAAATACTGGGAATTTAAGAAATATTTCTTCAGCTAAATTATATCTAACAACAATATAAACAACTCTCTAGTACATGTCATCTTAATACGAACATTCCTTAACCCTAGAAAGCACATCTTTTTGCTCACACTTATTTTGCATAGCCAATGTTTGTCGTTTCGACAAAGAAAGACTATATAGGTTAATGCCGTTTTTGTTGTTACTTGTTTTCAAATTTACTATTTAAACATTTCATTGTTGTAATGCTGATATGTTTTTGAAAAAATGAATATATTTATTTTATTAATAAAAAGTAATTATTTTATAACGCAATTAACAATTTCATAATTTTTTTTTTATTTTTTGTTTAAGTTTTTTTGTTTATTTATACAAATGCAAAACATGTGTATTATTAACTGCCGATGATTTTATTCTGCTACGATTTTACCCGAAAAAAGTATAGTAACTTCTGGTGAAATGAGAAACACAATTACTTTCTTATCACGCTCTCATTTACCGAATTTTTGTTAATAAAAAACGCTTTTTTGGTAAGATGGAGTCAAAGCGGGTTCGCGAGGTAACGTTTGTCGAACAGAACTAAAATAAGAAAATATATAATTTTAACAGAATAAATAAATAACATACCATTGCTACTCACGCCTGTTAAGGTTTAAATATTTTTTGGTGGTGGTTCAAGGTCATGATCTGACTCTGCACTACTACAAGAAGAAAGAGGATCCAAAGGCACATCTCTAAATCCAGTGTCTCCTGGGTCTTCCATATCACCATCCTCACACAGGCACACCTTGTGGCTCCACCAACAAACCTCTGCAAGCATTGCGTCCAGCTTCTTGCCTTTGAATCTTTTTTCAATTGGCATTGTGACCTGGTGGTGTGACCCTTGCTCATCTGATTCGGTGGGCAATTGTTTTAAAAAAACATCAATATGATGATGCAAAAAATGCAATTTCAGCGTCATCGATACATTATATTTTCAAAATATTGCAGCATTGTTGCCACTAATTCTTTGCTTTATCTGGCTCTGCTCGATCCTTTCCTAAAACATTCTGAATTACAGCTTTGAGAGCGTCCCATGCGTTTCGGAGATTAAAATTACATTTGTAAGCACAGCTGTAAATGTATCGTTTTTCATTAACTTCCTGATATCTGGGCCGTTCAGGACACCTGTTCAATGTAAACAAATTTATTACAAACGATTAAGATAGGTATAGATAAAGCGGGACCCGCGAAATCAGATATGAAAATAATTAAAATTACATAATTACCAGCTTTAATTTTTGCATCGCTGAGTTTCGGAAATATAGTTTTCAAGCAATCAAAAACTTCATCACTACTTCCAACAGCAGTTTTGATGAACTTTGAAGCGATTCCTAGTTTTATGTGGAGCGGCGGAAGTAATATATCACTAGTCTCCCTTATGAACGGCTCATTTTTCAGTTTAAGTTGTTTTACGTTTTCGGCATCTCTTGCACTCCAGTTTGTGCGCTTATACTGATTGCCCGGGTATCGTGAGTCCCAATCGCAAATAAAGCAAAAGAAGCTAGGGAAGCCACCTTTTGAAATTATTCCTGAAAGAAGAGCACTTGAGAAAGGATACTACTAAATACAAATAGAAAATAGTACCTTGCATTATGTTCACGACTTTTAAATCGCAACAAATTTTCCATTTGTGCTCCTCATATTTGATTTTCTCCAATATATTACCTAAAGTTTCATAGCGGTTTTTTAGGTGGAACTGGGTTTTTACAACACCTCATCTTCCTAAACAGGATTTTAAAATTGGATTTTAAAGTTTAGCTATTTCCATATTATCATAAAAAAATAGCATTTTTTCCCAATTTTTTGTAATTTTGATGCAGTGGATGCAATTTTTTTGGGTCGGTCCATATGAGAATTTTTTTGCTTTGGTTTGGATCTACAACTTTTCCAAAGACATAAAAACAAAATTCCGAACGGTTTATGATATATGGATTCCATAAAATTTTCCTTTTTTAAAAAAATCATGTTTGGGTGCAAAAACTTAGGGTGTCCAAAAAAAAAAATTCGATGTAATCTGGCCAAGTCCTTTGCGGATTTTTTTTAGTTTCGATATACACTTCAAAAAAAACCGGGTACGAAAGAGGAACCAATTTATGTGTTGCACTGTGTAATATAACATATAGTAGTTAATTATGATTCATTATACTCCTTGTTGTTCTAACAAGCAAATTTTAGCATATTTTGGGTGGTTCTTAATCAGAGAATATTTTCTCGAAAATGCAGGCGATTTGCATAATGAAACTTTTTGGATCGATAGAAAAAAATCTGATTCTATGTCATTCATGCTTAACAACAACATCAAATATTGTCTTTTTTCCAATTTTCTTTATATTAAAAACTTATATTAAACAAATCGGAATCTTTTAGTTGTTTTAATTAAAAACCCAAAAACAATAAAATTTTGAAGAGCCATATTATTTACAAAAGCTGTTATCGGATTTCTCTTATTCAAAAAGCATTCGCTTTCTACATTTGTCCTCATTCACAATTCTGTAATAAAAAAAATTCTTATTTTAAAAAAGTGCTTATTGATGCAAATTAACATTTTATCCGCATTTTCGAACATGCATTAATCGAGAAGTTTTTATGTATATTTTATTTCGCTTTATCAGTGGCGCGAAATTAATCAAAAATCGTGATCTTTTAATAAGAAAATTTAAAAAATACCTAAAATTTTTAACTTTGAGCAGACATATATTCGAAAGTTGTTATCGGATTTCTCTGATTCAAAAGTAATCGATGGTTGTCCCCTTTTACGCTTATACCTATAAAAAAAATCATTTTATAAAAAATTTATTTTAATGCAAATGCATTTTTTTTTAAATTAATTTTTCCCTTTAACAATTTTTTAAACTTAACATTTTTTACATATTTAAAAAAAAACATATTTACTTTCATACAAACAGAAAATAATTTTTTTTTCATGGACTTTCGCAAATGTGGCCTTATTTTTTGTTTAGTGGATCTTTGCTTTTTTCGAGCTGTTGAATGAAATCGTCAGAACTGTCAACTGTCGCCAAAATAAAATTTCCGCTATCATTTTTTTTTTTTATAAAACTTATTGAATCAATAAAAAAAAATAATTATAAAAATGCAATTTTTATAAATGTGGTAGCTTGTTTGTTCGCCGTTCATACATTTTCTTGACTTTTAATTAATTTTTTATGTTTCAAATGTTTTACGCGTTACTTTAACTTTTCTTGTATATTTTGGACCATTTTCAACATGTTTCACAATAGTTATAGTTATTAAAAAAAGCAATTGAACATTACTTTTTAAAAATTTTATCCGCTTTTCGAGAAGTTTTTAGTTAATTTGGATCTCTTCAGTTGTTTTGAAATATTTTATATAACTTTTTTTTATTAGCTGCTACAAGAAAATGATCTGTAGCCATAAAATGCTCAAAGAGTCTATTAGCTGATGTATTTGGGCATCATTAGGCGAAAACTATATGTAGGATCTCACAAGCAACCTTACCTTATAAATATTATTAACTATATTTACTAACTACAGCAAGTGCAATTTTCAATTCAATATTATTCCACTGTTCCTATTTTACTTTACTCAAAAATTACAGTCACGATTTGCTATAATTAGCAAAACGATCTGCTGGCCTAATATAAGCAAAACAATCTGTAACAATTACAGTCTTTTTTGTAACTTTTAAAGATTTTTTATTTGAGTGTACACTAAATCATGAAACAATTTTGTATACAAAATAATATGTTCTATCGTCACAATATTATAATTTACCGTCACAATATTATAATTTGACGACTTTTAGCCCACTGACTTTATATTTAAAATTTTTGTTAGTATATTACCCTGAACTAGAGCCATAAATGTGTTAAATTTATAGTTCATCAGTTCATGATACATTTTTTTAAAATTGTAAAAACACATCCCTCCGCTTCCGGATCAGTAACAAAAAATCTGCCACTATGTAAAAATTGATCGTTATTTTTACTAATGTCTGTTATTTTCATTATTTTTGTACATCATATAATAGTTAATACAAAGATAGATCACAAATTGAAAGCTTCAGACCGAAAATTAAAAAGCCGACTTAATTAGGCTTTGTCACATAGTTAGGGTTATAAAAATGTCAAATTTTAAACTTCTAACTCATCAGAGACACAGTTTACGCAGAAAAAAGAGAATCATATTATAATAGTTTAAGAGCAACATGTTATGATTTCAATATCCAAACAATCATAATTTGATCGCATTAATCATCTTATGATAACAGTAATCATATTATGATTCTATCGTTATCGGTTTTAATATATAATATGATCAGTCAGAATCATATATATGATAATTAGCACCATAATATGATAAATTCGTGTCCCCAATTATGTTCAATCATATTTTTTCTCTGCGTGTATTTATTATAAGTCTATTTATTATAATCTTAAAAAGGTAAGGCTAACAAAGGAGCTATACCGACCCGAAACCGCAGATTTTAATGAACTTCGAATATGTTGTAGACAATAAAAATTTAAAGAATCCAAGTTTTTCTTAGCTGCCCAATCTCATTCTTAGGCGTGGTCAAATATTACCCCATTTTAAGTTTTTCGGTTTATTCGTTCTATTTAGTCTAACTATAGACAAAGTTGGCACGCATTCACGGGTTGTACAAATTATGTCTATACACTCATAGAATAATGTCTATACACTCATAGAACCTGTAAAATAGCAGAAAAAGTTACTTAAATTTAGTTAAAAATTACCTTGCAGAAAAAACTACTGAATTCAGCAGATTTTTTTTTTTTTGCAAAATATTAATAAAATAAGAACAGCAAAAATAATATTCTAAATTGAAAATTTGCATTGTAGTTATGATTTTTAGAAAATACACTCATTTTTCTCTACCACGATTTTTATTTTATTTATTTTTTTCTGATTTTTAAACTTTCGCAATTTTTCCATAGGGTTTTTGCGCCATTTAATGGAGTTGAGTTTTGAGAATAGTATTTGAAAATTTGTAAAGCTTCATATATTTTGAGGTATACCAAGTTGATGTCACCGTACTTAGCGCGCTTAGTTTTCATTCAAACAACTAAAAATTAAACTAAAATTTAGTAGATTTAACAGTGTTTTTTCTGTTTTTATTTTACTAAAATTAATCCATAAGATTCTGCTATTATTATTGGCTTTCTATAAAACTAAATCTAATATTAATTTTAAACAAATATAAATTTAAATTCTTAAACTTTATTTTATACATGACTCTTTTCACACTTTTAAATAACAAAATCTAATCAAATATATTGTCCATTGTTCTTGCATAACGAAATTTAAATTAAAAATACATCATTCTTTGTAACAAAAACTTTTCGTTTTTTTTTTTTTTGTTAACAATACAACATTTATTCTTAGTTTACCATGACAATATCTAATTGATATTCTCTAAAGTAAAAACCAATAAGTTAAAAAGAATACAAAAACCTCAAAATTTTTTTTTAACAAAAAAACTACATTCCAATACAATTTTAAGTTACATTTAGATTCTAAAATTCAATACAAATGAACTTTGATATTAAAATCCAATTATCAAATTCAAATACTCAATGGCAAACTTACACATTGTTTAACTAAGGAAGACAGACAGTCCTGCATAATGTAACTACATATATATAATGAACATTTTCACTAACTTACATAGTGGTCAACAGTGTTGCTAACTTTTTGAGAGAAAAAAGCACAATAAAATCTTAAAAGTGTAAAAGGGCGTATTTTTGGCTAAGAAATGCGTGAAAAAGCACCTGGTTCTTTTTCATCGTGGGAAGAAAATTTTCTAAAAATTTTTTGAACAAATTTAGAATTTAATCAATTTACACATGCTTTATTTAATAAATAAAGGTGCCCATACACTGACAAAAATAAAACTATAGAAAATATTCAACAGTTTCTTTAAAAAAGTAATTACCCAGCAAAAATTTTCCGGAAAGGTAAGCGGGTTTGTAATCAAGCATTTTGGGCAGAACGCATTCCTTACTAGATTACCTACTCGATTCTTTTAACAGGGCGTGAGACTAAAATAATTGATTCTTTAGAATTGAATATTTTTTTTACCGAAGAACCATTTACTTTATATTTTTAAGAACTACATACATTTTTTAATAAAGAAATAGTTCCCTAGAAAAAATAAGAAGTACTTACATTTTAAAAAAAAGATGTAGTTCCATAAGTAAATTCAACTTTTACTCACACGTGATTCGCCTAGGTCACTCAAATATAACGATCCAAAACTCATACGGAAATAAAGTCCTAAAAAAGGAAACATCGAATTGTTATGATAACATGGGTTTGTCATAATTTTGGAGCTATAAACCACGAAAATAAAAATTTTTTCAAAAAAAAGAACAATTCAAAATTGAAAAACAAAAACATGACTCACGCACAATCACCCTCGAATTTTTTTTTTACACTCACTCACGATAACGTCAGTAATTTCAACTTCCACTTACAATTTTCTGCTCACGTGCGCTTCCCTAATTTATACCTAACCACAGTTTAACAAAATTTAGGCAACATGCAATATCTGTTTTTAATATTATTTTCCTGCGAATAAAAATTTGTTTGAAAAAATATATGAGATAAATTCATTAAAATTGTATAACTTCTTTTTTCAAAATTAGGAATTACTTCCAATAACGTCCTTTTATTAAGAAAAAGTATATGATTACTTCTTGAGTACAAAAAGTTATACATATAAGTTAATAACATTGTTATTTTCTTTTAAGTATATAATTACTTTGTTATTGAGTTCATGCTTTCTGGTTTTAAATTTAAAGAATTGATTACAATACTACTTGCTTTTTTGACTCTATCGTTGGAATGAGTTTGGTATTGCAGTTACTAAATTTGGCAATGAGATATGTAAGCAAGTGTGGGCATCACCTTCTTTTTGGAATGTGTAATTTTTCCTGGGTAAGTGATAGTTTTTTTTTCTGAATTGATGGACTGTAAAGAGTATAATTTGTGTTTATAAAAGAGTTTTTAATGTTTAAAAATATTCTTGTGCAACTTTTAATATTGTTGAATATATTACCATTGTGTATGTCATATTGAAAGCTTGTACAATATATTGGAAAAAAATCAAAAAAGTTTTTATACTTATCGCGCACCCAAGAAATGTGAAATATAATTTATTGTGTGTTGGCTACATTGTGCAATTTTTGTATCCCTCCACAACAAAACAAAACCGTGGTGGTATATTTTGTGCAAAAGTAGTGTATATCTTATTGCGCTGTGTAGGCAGAAATAACAATAATACTAGCAATAATATTGCAGTGTATTAAAACAAAAAATATTAAAACAAAAAATGGGAGCAAACTTGTAATAACCATAAAATTAAGCAATTTACAAAGTTTTATATTGAAAAGTTCCACAATTGAAACATTTCTCGACCAAAATATACGATTTTTGTAAATCTTTTAGACTTTAAAAATGTTTAAGTACAATTTGGGAGTAATAAAGTAAAATGTCTGAAAAGCACTAAATCTAAAAACAAAAAATTTAAAAAAAGCACAAACATTAAACATTAAACATAAAAAAAATAAATATTAAAAAATCACTACCGTTTTATTTTTTTGTAAATTTGGCACCAAGAATAATATTTTCTCGTTTTTAGTTATCGCAAAGCACCATAAATAGTACCAAAATGCACAAAGTTGTCATCACTGGTGGTCAAAAGAAGTTTTAGTATTCATATATTTTTCCAACATCACAATAACACTCGATGTTTGTGGAAAAGTTTATATGTACCATTTTCCAATTTAATTACCACTCTAATATAAAGGGGGATGACTTTTGGTTGGTTGTTAAGTTTTGAACATTTTACATTTACCCTTCTACACAACAGTGTACACATTTTTAAAATAATATAAAAATTTTTATAATGTAATAAAACTTTATATATTTTATGTTATAATATCTGCATTAGGATATTGGTAATTGAAAAAAATCATTATATGGGTAAACTAGAATTTCGAAATTTGATACGTAGCTTCATGTAATGACCAGAACAAAATCGAGTAAAACAAATTTGGTCATTCGAATGACAGAGAAATTTCAAAAACTAGATTTTCAGGCCCATTTCTTAAGGGTAGGAGGGGTCATACATGTAAACCTTTTTCTTTTTAAATAAAGACAACAAGAAATTAAAGTCAAAATTGAAAGTTATTCACAAACAAAAATAAGAACCCAAATAATTAATCTGAAAACATCGTATATTAAATTAGAATTCACCTATTCTGAAACTGGTCAAAGTGAGAATTATTACTGAACTAGTAAGTAGTGAAAGAAATGATCCCTTAACTGGATTAAAAATATGCCATATCACTTAACGAGAATAAACATTTTGTTAAATTTTTACTTTTAATATAAATGTACATTTGTCTTTTTCAAATAAAATTTAAAATTGAATCTGCATAATAATTGTAATTTTATAATTGGTTTGTGTTACTTATTTGTGAATTCTAAATTATAATTATGTATTCCCAAGAAAAAAATTTCCATTGATCTTAAATGATCTATCCCGTGACAGGTCAACTGCATATTACTGCGCTTGAATTATATTCGTTGTCTTAGAGCTAGTACTTATTTTTATTATCCGTTTATTTCTTTTACTTTCTTGAAGCATTTGTTTTATTTTGCTATCTTTTTCATTTGTATATAGACATGCAAAAACTATAACTTTGTTGTGAGCCAGAAAATATACAGAATCAACATTAGCTCCGACGGTTGAACGCAGGTATTTTAAGCAGAAGCTAAGGACTAGCAGTTTTTTTTTAGAATCAATCTCTCATAAATTTTTCTTGAGCTCATTAGGAGGGGCACATAAATTTAATAAGGAATTACAATTTTAGCTTAATTAAATTTGTTGTTTAATTTCATTTATTAAAAAACTCTGCGGTTTACCAAAGCTTTTCTAAAAATATTTATAAATATTTTTATTTTCATAATAATTTTTACATAACGAATCTTTTGATCCCTATTTCGATAAAAAAGTACACTCACAGTATTTTTTCCGTAAAGACTACTGAATATACATATTAAATTAACTGAAAATCAGTTTAAAAAATGACTACTTACTTTTCTTTAAAAACAATTGTATTTTTTAGTTTATCTTCAACTGAATTCAACTTGAATTTTATAACATTGTATTTAAACCGCCATGTAAGTCTCATTTAGTTAGCAGAGTTATTTATACTTATACATATGAAGAAATTCACACAGAAATTTGTAGGGAGTAAGGCAAAAGTTTATTTTGATTTTTTTTTTTTTTTTGCAGAAATTAGCTCCTTTGTTGAAACCAATGTATTTTTTAAAACAATTTTTGATTAATTTTTAGTATTTATTTGTTTAAAAATATGATTACATTTTTATTCAACAAAATTTTAAATTAAAAAATTACATTATCAATTTTATGATAATGTTTTAGAATAAATTAACATTTAGAAATAAACCACTTAAATAAAATATTTTAACTTAATAAAGTTATAAACCCAATGAGAATTAATAAAATCTAAATAAAATGGATTTAAAATATTTATTCTCAATACATAAAAATTTATAAAAAAACAACTACATACATAAATATTACAAAAAACAACAACAATTTGTTATGAGCGATAGTATAAATGCATGTTCCGAAATCCAAGAAATATTTAATTAGTTCAATTAATATTTAATTGACAGTTTTTAAAATTTTCAACAAATCGATTTAGTTGAAAAAAAGTAGGGAAAGATTTTTTTTTTTGTATACAGGGGTTACCTTTGTACATCAACAGAAAAGAGTCAGGTTGTTTCACTTTAAAAACATTATATGTAAAAAACTGAATTTACGTGCGCCAAACTTAAAATCATTTTGTCGAAAAGCTGTACCATAGATCGAAAAATAAAGTACGCCTTTGAAATCAGCGTGCCTGAAATATATAGGATTGGTGGGTTTCGATCTTTTATGATACATTGTTTTTAATTTGCTACTTGAATTCCTTAATTTTTAATTTGCTACTTGAACATCACAGATTTTATGTTACATATGTATTTTATATTTTGAATTCCTTATATTTGTAATGGAAATATTTAAATTTTAAATAAAATTGAAACCAAACTAAATTACATAAAAACAAATCCAGTCCAACAAACACGAACGAAACACTTTTCTAGTCTGATTTTAAAGATATAATTACAACTGGACTATATAGCGTTCTTTCGATTTAGTTGTGGGCAAAGAAATTTATTTTGATTATTTTTTAATTTTTTTTTTTAACCAAAACCTCTAAAAAGTGGTTGTAAAGCTCATTTAAATGCACTCACAAAAAGCTATTTTTCATTTTCTCTTTGAACACTTAAAAAATTAATTTATTAAATATATAAAAAAAACATCGAAGAATCGATATTTTATACAATTAAATCATTTGTTTTTGTAATTTGCGAAAAAGTCATTTCCGACCATAAATTCCTTCTTTTAAGTATGACAAGCCATTGTTAAAAAATGCGGTTTCACTTTATTTGAAAGCATTTGCTGTGAACAAAACAGGTGCTTTTATAGCTTTTTGTTCAGGTCTAGTTTTGGTGGCACTAAATTATTTGATGCTAATTAAATACTTTTGTTAAGACAGTAAATTTTTCATTATTCACAAATAAAACTATTATATATCAGGAAAATACTGGAAATCAAGAGTGGTTTTCAACTGAATAATTCTCTGTGTGTGCTTATTTTAGAATTTTTCTCTGCAACGTCAATGTTATTTTTTTTACACGCTTATTTCTATGAGTGTACTTTATCGTTTTTATTAAGCAATTCTCTAATCTTTCAGTATTACAAACTTTAATATAAATTATTTTTTATAAATTCCACATAACTTTCATCATATTTTGAAAACAATTGTTTATCATTAGTGCAAATTAACAAATGCGATACATAATAAAAAGTTTAATTTGTAATTTTGAGTATTAAACCATTTACAAATTTTAAATCCAACAGCTTAAAAGTCCATTAATTTCTAAACATACCCCGCTTTGCATGCATGTTTCTGCATGTTCAAATCACACAAAAAGTTCAAATAAAATAACAAACAAAAAACTGCAATGATGTGTGATTTTAAACTTAATACTTGTTGGATTAAAAACTTATACAATTATAAACTCACAGACAGAATTAACGAGTTTAGACTGGCAATGAAGCAAATACAATATATCCTTAATTTTTTTTTTTTTTTTGTAATTTAACCAATACTCAGGGGATGCCCCCTACTCATGCAGTGCATTGTATTGATCAGGAAAATAGGGTATGGGAAGGAGGAAAGAGGTAGTAGTGTTTGTGGATATTTGATTTAAATTTTTCTAAATTGGAATAACAGGGAATACTTCTGCGGGAAGTTTGTTCCACATACGAATTGTTCAACTAAAAAACGAATTTTCTCGGTAATGCGTTGTGCGAAACACAGGACAATCAACTACAAACGGATGTGCTCTACTAGATAAGCGAGTGCTACGAATAAAAACTCGGGCTCGAGGAATAAGTTCACTTATCTCAGATGAGCACCTCCCATGGTAATATCGATGGAAAAGTGTCACACAACCCACATTCCGACGATGCTCCAATGAATCAATAGAGTAGGATACACTACTGTCATTGATAAGCTTCACCGCCCTCCCCTGGACACGGTCCAGAAGCTTCAGAATAGACACTGGAGCCTGTGCCCATATATGAGAGTTGTATTCCATTTTCGGCCGGATATAGCTGGTATAAATAGTAAGGAGATCGGATGGAGTGAAGTAAGTCTTGCACCGTTACAGAAAACCAAGACACTTGAATGATTCTTTCGACACTTGAAATACGTGATTATTCCAGCGGACATCATACTGTATTCTCATGCCCAGAACATCAAGAGTATCCGATTCCTCAATACCTGTATCATCCATAGCTACAGATGACACTGTTAATTCCACAGCCCGTCTGTGGAATTATATTATATTATGATAAGGCCAACCTCTTCAGCGAAGAGGTTGGAATTATCAACCGGGTCGGTGAATGATTGATCGTCCTTTATATGAGTTGGAATAGAAGAACTAGCATTATCCTTTACTCTTTTAACGAACTACCAAAAGGTCTTACTGCCCCGAGGAGCAGAAAGAACTTTCGCACGTAGACGCCGTTCGTAGAGAACCTTTTCGCGTCTAAGTACTTTGGCACACTCGGTTCTCGCCTTTTTGCGATGCAGATCAGTAACGACGTTCTTAGTCGAACGCCAATTACTGAACGCTGCCTCTCTGGATCTGACTGCATTTTTGAACGTCTGGTTAAACCAACATTTGTGTTTTGATTTTCCCGAAATATGCTTCGTTGAAATAAAAAGTTTCATTCCTACCATAATAATATTAACTACCATTTCTGCAGCGGCATCGACGCTGTCGTCGAGAAAACAAATTTTCCAGTTAAAATAGAGCGTTTCTGCGCTAATTTAGAAACGCTACGAAGAGTAGAATATGAAAAAGATGCTGAAATAGTACTGTGATTTTATTATTACTGTAATTTCCGAGAGGAGTATTTTCACTTCGTACTTTTCAGGGTGAGAAGTGAGGAAGAGGTCGAGAGTGTTCCGTAACTGCCATTCAACACACGCATTGTGTGTTGGCTCATTCACAAGTTGCGCAAGATGATTATGCGCGGCGAAAAGCTCAGCGTATTGGCCCTCGGGAGTTGTATGGCTCGAATGGCCAGTTAAAATAGAGCGTTTCTGCGCTAATTTAGAAACGCTACGAAGAGTAGAATATGAAAAAGATGCTGAAATAGTACTGTGATTTTATTATTACTGTAATTTCCGAGAGGAGTATTTTCACTTCGCACTTTTCAGGGTGAGAAGTGAGGAAGAGGTCGAGAGTGTTCCGTAACTGCCCTTCAACACACGCATTGTGTGTTGGCTCATTCACAAGTTGCGCAAGATGATTATGCGCGGCGAAAATCTCAGCGTATTGGCCCTCGGGAATTGTATGGCTCGAATGGCGAATCCAGGATGAGTTGTGGATAATAAAATCACCAGCAACTACGATTTCACTATTCGGACAACTCTCCAAGATTTGGAGATTGAATCGGAAAGGGCATCGAAACCATCAAGGAATTTAGCCAATTCCGTGTTTGGACTTCTATATAAAAATCCTAAGTGCAATATGTGTGACCTGATCTGGAATTTAACCCAAAGAGAGCTAAATTCCTTATCATTACAGTTCAACTGTTGCTGATACTGGTACACATTAGGAAAATGCTACCGTTAAACCTTAAAATAGATCAATTTCTGTGTTGAACTGAAATTAATTAACAAAATCGTTGACCTAGGCAAGTGTATGGAATAATACTTAACTTTTTTTTCCATTCTCTAAGATGTATTTAAAAATTCTCATAGTGATTTGAAAAACATTCCAAAAATTTGTTTGGCCAAACCTTAGGACAGGTTAACGACCTCCAAAAAACATATTCCATACCTTATAAAAACGGTTTCACCGCATTGTAGTTTTGAGAATTGCCTGATTTAATCAATTGACATATTGCATAACAAAAAACTTTTAGGCAATATGGCTTTGCTATTTAAATTTATTTTCATCGGGATAAACATTAATTGCATTTATAGTAATTAAATGTCCGTAGAAGTATTCCAGATGGTCCGCTAAGAGTTCTGTTTAAATTTTTGTTTAAAACTAACATTAAAAACTTTCATACTATTTTTTGGAATTTTATTAATAATTCAAATTATTAAGAATAAGGTCTCGGACAGCAAAGCTCGTTTAAGATGATTTTGGTTAAGATGTATACTCGGTTATTACGAACTAATTTGAAAGTCCTGACGTTTTGGTAACAATTTCAATATAACATCTGTTAATACAAACATGCTTAAGTTGAACTCTTGGTTAGGATGAACTGTTTTTGACAGTCCACAAACAAATTTTTATATTATTTTAAATTTTTAATATGAAATTCCCAACATTTTGCAAATATTTATAAATTTTGTTGAATTTTAACTAATTCTAAACCGTTATAAAAGTTTTTAATATTTTAATTAATTAATTTTTATTTTAATTAAAAAAAATTAAAAATTGTACAGAAATTTTATTCCAGTAAACAAAAACCTCGATTGGTAATAGTTAATTTTAAAACTTTTCATTAAACTAATGAAACTAAAACTAACTAATTTTTGAAAAATATAGCTTTATTTTTTAAAAACTGTTATTCAGTAAACGATGAAATTTCACTAAAAAAGACTGTTTCATAAAAAGTATAAAGCTTTTCAATCATTTTAAAAAATTTTTCTTTTCTTTTGTAAAGAAAGATATTATTAGTTTACTCAACAATTTCATAATTTTTCATAAATTAAAATTCTCTATGTGTTCTGTTTCAAAAACTTAAACCTCTTCATTTTATACTCTCAGAAAAATTTAAGTTGCAGTCTAAACGCCGTGTGATACAAACAGACAAATAGACAGAGAAAAAGCACTTTAATGTTATTTAAAAGGTTTTGTGAACTATTTGAGGTTTTAAAGGATTGAAAGGCAGAAAAAAAACACTTACAGTAAAGCAATGTTAAGACGAACTCCAAGAAACTAGAAAAATGAGGTCATTTTACACGCGGTTATTTTTAACCGAGGTCAAACTTCTTAACCATTTTCTAATTTACCTGAAAGTGTTTAACATTTTTAAAAACTATTCCAAAAATTGTAATATTCTTTTACTTGATTTCTAAAATAAATTATTTGTGTATTCTGGTTTAAATGCAAAAGTTAAAGAAATTAAATAAATTAAATAAATTGGAAAATATTGATAAGCTCATATTAAAAATGCAAAATTATGTGAAATTGTGTTTGTAGTAGTGTTTCCAAATATTCGACCTACGCGGTTAATCGGTTAAAGCATTATTCGAAAAATCGCTAAAATGACTTAACCGGGTACTTGTGTCGGTTAATGCACAATTTGGTTATTAATCGATTAATCGTTTAAAATGTTTTTCTTTAGTTTTTATCAATAAAAACACAAAACAGTTTGTTTTTTTTAATTTCAAGTAAAGTTGGCAGCAATGGTTTATACATTTTAAAGATGATTCAAAGCATCCTGCGATGTTTTAATGAAACAAGCATTATAATCTTGTGGTTTTATTTAGAGGAATCTAAGGGCTCTTGAAAAGGAAAATTTTATCATTACGAAATTTTTTTTGGGTTGCCATTAAATTCCACTTTTAAAATGATTTTTTTAAAATAAAATTAAAATTAAATCGACCTGCTATGTTAAGACATAAAAGTCTTGGCACGTCGGGACGTTTTTTTCTTTATACATTAATAAGAAGAAAGAAATAAGGGAATTTAAAAAAATAAAAGGCTCGGTAAACTTGATAAAGCAAGGTGTTTTTCAAAATCGGTCCAGCGGTTCAAATATAAATTTAGGGTAGAAAGGTGAGGTTTCGCCACTGTAGCACATATACCACCCTCGATTTTTACTGTATTTAAAAGAGCTATTTAAATATTCCTTTCCATAGTTTTTGCAGTTATTAATCATCTTTCATGTCAACAAATTTTGCACTTATACTTAACACTTGGTCGAAGATAGACATATTTTTGGGTTGCAAAAAAAATAGTAGAGAGTTGGTAGCTTTGGAATAACTTTTTGATACCGAATATTAAAACAAAATACCATTTAAGATGTCGAAGCGTTGATATTAATTTATAATATAAACACAATTTTTTTATAATTTATTTCTAAAAACTAAAGAAAAAATTAATATTATATGAGCGGCTGATTATGGGGCACATAAGTCAGACCACCACGTGGGGTAGTTTCGCGTACAAAAATTAGTAGCACTTTATAAGACGTATACGTCGTATTAATTCGTTACATGGTTATATATGTTGCACGGGTCAAATGTAGATTTCTTTCAGCAAATTCGAAGAAAATAAACGTTTTTTTTATTTTTTTTTTACTGAAATTACAGCTACTGATATCTGTCTTTATGATTATTTAAAACAAAATATAAGGTTTTCACTAGAGCAACAACTTGATGAATTCACCCCATGGGTGAAACAGTTTAGCCGATTTCAGTTACTTTGGAAAGCTTAAAAAATAAATGTTAGGAATAAAGATAATTTATGTTTCGAACTTACAAATTAAAGTTAAGATATGTAAAGTTCAAGATAAAATATAATTTTTTCAAACAAAAAAAAATTCTTTAGTAAAGACAGAGCTTTAAAAAATTAGCTAATGATCAACTTTCTACCCTACCTTTAAATTTTCCATACAAATGGGTATGGGTTCTCTGCTAGCGTCTGGATTATGAAATAGTATGCCATAGTTTTCAAGTGAAAGAAAAAGAAAAAGAATAGGAACATGTTTTAGTTTCTCTATTATTGTGAACACTCACTTTACCGGGAATTCGTCTTATCTGAGTTCGTCGAGTTTTACTGTATATAAACAAAAAAATAAAAAAAAAAATATATATATATATATATAAAAAAACAAATGAACAAAAGTTTAAACTTTCGTAAAACTTTCTTTTATTTTTTCCAACAGAGGGTGCTAATGGTGATGGAATGGCTGTTATTTCCTCATTACGCTCTTTCGATAGAGAACAACAAAAAGAATATATGATACCAATTGTTATCAAAGATCATGGTTCACCGGCTATGACTGGTACTAGTACCTTGACTGTTATAATCGGAGATGTTAATGATAATAAAATGCAACCCGGTTCCAAAGATATATTCGCTTATAATTATCAAGGACAATCACCAGATACACCAATTGGTCGCGTTTATGTATATGATTTAGATGATTGGGACTTACCCGATAAGAAATTCTATTGGGAATCACAAGAACATCCACGCTTTAAATTAGATGAAGATTCTGGTATGGTAACAATGAGAGCGGGTACGCGCGAAGGACGTTATCATTTACGTTTCAAGGTATATGATCGTAAACATACACAGACGGATGTACCAGCCAATGTTACCGTAACTGTGCGTGAAATACCACACGAAGCCGTTATAAATTCGGGTTCGGTAAGATTATCGGGTATTACCGATGAAGATTTCATACGTGTATGGAATTATCGAACACAATCAATGAGTCGTTCAAAGATGGATAGATTCCGCGATAAATTAGCGGATCTCTTAAACACTGATCGAGAGAATGTAGATATATTTAGTGTACAATTAAAGAAGAAACATCCTGCTCTAACGGATATAAGATTTTCAGCCCATGGTTCACCATATTATAAGCCAGTAAGATTAAATGGTATTGTGTTAATGAATCGGGAAGAAATTGAAAAAGATGTGGGTATTAATATAACCATGGTGGGCATTGATGAGTGTTTATATGAAAATCAAATGTGTGAGGGTTCCTGCACTAACACCTTAGATATCAGTTCTTTACCCTATATGGTTAATGCTAATAAAACGGCCTTAGTAGGGGTAAGAGTTGATACTTTGGCCGAATGTACGTGTGGTGCTAGGAATTTCTCTAAACCAGAAAATTGCCGTAATACGCCATGTTATAATGGTGGCCGTTGTGTGGATACTAGATTTGGACCACATTGTTCTTGCCCAGTAGGTTATACGGGACCTCGTTGTCAACAGACAACTAGGAGTTTCCGCGGAAATGGTTGGGCTTGGTATCCTCCCTTGGAAATGTGTGACAGTTCTCATTTAAATTTAGAATTTATAACACGAAAACCAGATGGTTTGATAATCTATAATGGTCCCATTGTACCACCTGAACGTGATGAAATGTTAATATCTGATTTTATATCCCTCGAATTGGAAAGAGGTTATCCTAGACTTTTAATTGATTTTGGTTCTGGTACCTTGGAATTGAGGGTAAAAACTAAGAAGACATTAGATGATGGTGAATGGCATAGAATTGATTTATTCTGGGATACCGAAACAGTAAGAATGGTTGTTGATTTTTGTAAATCCGCCGAAATTAGTGAAATGGAAGATGGTTCAATGCCAGAATTTGATGATGGTACATGTCAGGCCAGAGGTCAAATACCACCCTTTAGCGAATATCTTAATGTTAATGCGCCACTTCAAGTAGGAGGCTTGTATCGCGAACAATTTGATCCTTCATTATATTTCTGGCATTTTACACCAATGGCTAAAGGATTTGATGGTTGCATACGTAATCTAGTGCATAATTCAAAATTATATGATTTAGCCCATCCGGGTCTGTCGAGAAATAGTGTAGCAGGTTGTCCACAAACCGAAGAAGTATGTGCTCAATCTGAACAGACAGCCAGATGTTGGGAACATGGTAATTGTGTGGGTTCCCTATCCGAGGCAAGATGTCAATGTCGTCCTGGTTGGACGGGTCCGGCCTGTAATATACCCACTATACCCACTACATTCAAACAACAAAGTTATGTTAAATATGCCTTAAGCTTTGAACCCGATCGGTTTAGTACACAAATTCAATTACGTTTTCGTACACGCGAACAACATGGTGAACTTTTCCGTGTTAGTGATCAACATAATCGTGAATATGGTATTTTGGAAATAAAAGATGCTCGTCTGCACTTCCGTTACAATTTGAATTCATTGAGAACCGAAGAAAAGGATTTATGGCTTAATGCTGTAGCCGTTGATGATGGTCAATGGCATGTGGTACGCATTAATCGTTATGGTTCTGCTGCTACATTGGAGTTGGACGGTGGTGAGGGTAGACGTTATAATGAAACATTTGAGTTTGTGGGCCATCAGTGGTTGTTGGTGGATAAACAAGAGGGTGTCTATGCTGGTGGTAAAGCTGAGTATACGGGTGTTCGGACATTTGAGGTTTATGCTGACTATCAAAAGAGTTGTTTGGATGATATAAGGTAAGTGCAACAAAAGATAAACATGGAATGCATATATTTTACAGATGGTGGCAAAAAGAAGTTAGTATGCAATTTTTTTTTTTTTAATATCTTAAAAAAAACATCTATTTAGAATTGTTGGTTCATTACACCCTTTATCTCACTGTGCTGAAGATAGTAACCAGTTCTTTATTCCATTTTACTCTTGATGAGCATAAAAAGCGGAAATGCAAAAATTCTTAAAAATTTCTTACCCGAAATATTTGTTCTCCAATTTTTTTCCTCTAAATTTTTTAACCATTCTTTTATCGCAAAATAATTTTATCGCGAAATTTTTTGCCAATGCTTCTACTTATATAATTGTATAGAGAAATTATTGTTGAAACGCGATATACTCCATGAGTTCCCAGTGTTCAAAAGCATTACCATATAAAATTTTCTTTGAATTTTTTTCGAAAAAAAAAATTTATACAGATTGAAATCAATATGCTAAGCTCAATATTTTCTTTCGTAAAATTTTTGCGGTCAAATCTTATATATTATATATTATATTTTTTTCCATGAAAATTTTATTCTTTAAATTTTTTTTTCGCAAGAATTATCTCCAATTTGCCGGCGACAAATTCTTTTCCGCCAAAATTCTTCCACGAAAATTTAAATTTTATTTTTAAATTCATTTCCAAAAACATGTTTTACTTGTTAACTTAAAACAAAACTCTAAATATTATATATTGAATATTATTTTTAGTGTAATAAAAATTTCCTAAATATTTTAGCAATGCATAATGGCATTTTTTAATATTTTCTATTTCAAATTATTACCCGCAATTCTGTTTTTTTTCAGAAAAAAAAATGTGTTTTATATCGATTAAAAAAAAACGCTAAATACTTTCTTTCGCAATAAATAGTTTCGCAAATCTTTTTTCGTTAAAATTTATTTTCTTGAAATAGTATTTTTAACAGTAGTTTTTTGTTGTTTAAAGAAATTAAAAAAACTAAATGTTTGTTTATTTTTCACTACCATGTACTTCATTTTACTACAATTGTGAGTCATTTTTTAACATTAAAAAACAAATGATAATGTTAATTAAATTTAATGAAATGTCCTTTCTTTAGTGAAATTTCATTTGTTTTTCACTACATTTGCAGTGGTCTTTACCTACATAGTATTCTAAGTGTATTAACACTTTTATTCGAAAACATTTTATATCAATTTTTTATGGACATTTTTTCTTGAATTTGAAAAAAAAAAATTATTGTTCAATGGACTCCACCATCATATCGGTAGTCTATTGAAACAAATGCTGAAAATATTCTATCGAAAAGTTTTTGTTCGTAATTTTTTTTTCAGTAATTTTTTTTTAAACGAAATAGTTTTTTTGCATTTCTTTAAATACATTGTTTTTTATATTCTTTTGTTATTATGCAAACTGATGTTGAAAAAATTGCTTAAAATATTCTATAAAAAAATTTTTGTTCGTAATTTTTTTACAGTCAAATTTTTTTCCACAAAATAAAATTTTTTTTTTTGAATTTCTTCAAAAAAAATGTTTTTTATATTCTTTTTGACTTTTTTCCTAGAATTTTTTGAAATGTTTATCGCCAATATTTTTTGGAGAAATATTTTTCCAAGTTTGATATAATTTTTATTAAAAATAAAAATTATGTTTTCGACCTCTATAAATTATTTGTTAGGACAATATCCTAATAAAGAAATATAGAGTATGGCCTCGAACTTGAATAATTTTCATTTTCAGAAATATTTTTCGTTAAAATATTATCCTTGAATTTGATTTAAAAAACTTAAATGTAGTGATGAAAATCGAGTCATCACTAATCAACTTATTAAATATTAAAGAATTGAATTTAAGAAATTTTTTGAAAATAATATAATTGAAGGGCTTACTGTAAAAACTTGATAAGTCACCTTTTATTTTTAATTTGTTTTTGCCTTTTAAAGGTTAAAAGAGATACAAAAAATATAACTTTTACAGGACGTTTATAATCAAGGTACTTGCAATAACTGTTCGATGTCTAGAAAATAGCGAAAATCCATAAAACAATAAATGTGGCTTATAAAGTTTTTACAATAAGCCCTTCAATTATTCGTCTGTTTGTATTTGTCAAACTGATATTGCGATGGAATCCATTGAAAATACAATACCGAAATTTTTTATCGCAACATTTATTTTTCCGTTGGTATTTTATTGGAGAATCTCTTTCGCAAAATTTTTTAACCAAAATTTTTTGGCATGCATTACTTCAATATTTTTTGGAAAATTTTTTTCTTCAATTTGTTTCCAAAAATTAAAGGTAGGCATGCCTTGCCAGTTGAGGAGAAATTTCCGATTCCTAAATTTTTTTAAGATTAAATAATTGAGTTTAACGAATAAAAAAAAGTGATTTTTCGTCTGTATTTGTTAAGCTGCACTGAAGGTTAAAAAAAAACTCTGAACATTTTTTATCGCAAATTTTTTTTTAATAAATTGTATTGCGTCAAATTATTTTTTCACCAAAAGATTAAAAAATTAAGTTAAACGAATTGAAAAATGTTCGTATTTGTTAAGCTGCACTGAAGGTTAACTCTGAACATTTTTTATCGCAAATTTTTTTTTAATAAATTTTATTGCGTCAAATTATTTTTTCACCAATTATTTTTCCACCAAATTTGCTTCGAGAAATTTTTTCTTTGAATTTCAGTAAAAAAAAAAATTTTATTGAAAGTTATTAACAAATAATGCAAATATTTTCTTTTTTTGGTTGTTAAAATTGTTCATGTTTTTTGTCACCAATTGTAAAAACAAAAACAACATTAGCAGCATTAAAAACAATTAACCTCAAAAAACCATTATGTGCTAACTTTTCATTTAAAAATCTTTTGTTTCCATTTCTTCCCCCTATGTTCTTCTCTATTCTAGACTTGAAGGTAAACATTTGCCTTTACCACCTGCTATGAATGGTACACAATGGGGTCAGGCTACAATGGCTCGTAATTTGGAAAAGAATTGTCCATCGAATAAACCATGTTCAAATGTCATTTGTCCAGATCCATTTGAATGCGTTGATTTATGGAATGAATATGAGTGCACGTAAGTATTCTGTTCTTTGGAAATGCAATTTTGTTAGTAGTTTGTCTTTTATGTCTTTCATTCTTTTTAATTTTTTTTTGGTTATTATACGTTTTAATAGCTTTTAGCTAAACATGCATCATTTTATTTTTTTTCATCTTTTTATTTCATGATTTTGTTGTTGACTTTTTTTTTTTTATAAACAAAATTGAAATAATTGATTTTTATAAATTTGCAAAAAATCTAAATTAATTGAAAAATTTTAATCCCGTTTTTAGTTAAATGGAAACTCAAAATGTAAAATACACTAATTAATATTAATTTTAATGTAACACTTCAATTGTCGCGGAAATTTGCTATATAACATTAGGTATTAATTTCAAACACTGACAGTCATCAAACAATTTACTATTTTTAATTTAATATTTAATGAAAATCTTTATAATTGAAAATGGGATATAATGTTTTGTTGTATAAACGTTTCCAGGAAAACTTTAAACCTGTCATTTAATTATATAAAAATTGTATTTATATTTACTACAAATTGTAATTATATTTACTTAATTAAATTTATCAATTAAAAATATATACGTATAGGGTACAATGGGCTACAGTTGGAAAAAGGGTAAGGTGGGAAATGTGTTTTTTTTTTTCAAAAAATGTGTATACATTGACCATGTTTTTTGAAATGCAAACGTGACTTTTAAATTACTTCAGAACACCTTAATGAAATCTGGAAATTTGTGTCAGATCGGTTTTTAAGACATCGTATTATATCATATTAATAAAATAGGAAAAAAATATATTTATTTGAAAATTTTCGTTAACAATCAAAATTCGACCAAAGTTTACACAAAATTATTTTTGACGAAATGTAAAAAAAATTCAGGTAGGCGCTTACTGACAGTTGATATATTGTCCGTATATTGCATACAAAAACAAAAAACAAAATACAATGTGATAAATGTTTTGTTGAAAATAAACAGCGCGCCTGAGTCGATTTAAATAAAATTTGCATGGTACTCCAATATCAAAGCGAATTCTATTTCTACACTCATAATAATCCAAGCTAAAAATACGAAAAAAATGTCAAAATATCGAAATCTTTTGTAAAAAAAACAAATTTTCGTTTATTTTATAAAATTTTTGGTTATTTTGACATTTTTTTGTATTTTTACGCATGGATTATTATCAGTGTAGAGGGTTTACAAGCTTTTTTCCAACAAAAACGAAAAAAATTTAGGTGTCATTTTTTAAATTTTTCATTTCTTTCTCACCGATATTGATAAAAACAATTATGAAAGATTCTGATACGTGAGCTGTGTCGAAAATTTTATTTTTTTCTGATAGACACGTCCACTTTGGAGGTGACAAGGCTTCCCAGCGAAAAAAGAGTGGAAAAAGATGTAGTAAAATCATCACATATACGGATTCAGATGTAGTGCAAATTGAGGTGAAACACGCATGATTTTAACATGGGGTTGTCATAGGACGGAGGTAATGCAAATTCCTCAAACTTCACTTTATTAAAAGTACTATATATGTAAGGTTATGAAAGATTGTATTTTTGGGTGTCCTTTTTCATAGAACTTAATTTGTTATTTTAAATTAGTGGTTAAGGTGTAATGCCAAGTCACATCTTATTTACCGAGTGATAATATGGATCTGTAGTAGTGCTTAAGAGGTTATAATTAAAAAAACTTTGAAACAGCTTTCCAGCTTTAAAAACAAAGTGAAATAAGCGTTTTTCGTTGAACTGAAAAGAAGGAAAACTATTGTTAAGTCTGATATTTTGTAATCATTTTTTTCGAATTTAAATGTCAGAAAACACTAACTCCCGGTTCCATTCGAGTATGTCAAATACCGAATTGTAACCGAACATTCGTGACATTTCTACTAGTTAGCCTTGTATATGATGACATTATATGCTAAGTTTAGGAACTGATCTAAAAGACCAGCATTATATCAGAAAAATCAGTAGCAGTAGCTACTTTGTGTGTAATGAAAATGTTGTTTATTTGGAACTACTTCGCATTATTTTTGCTGGGTTATTAAGAGTTTAAGTTTAAATTTTCTCTAAAATTCCTTTTATGTTTAGGTAAATTATATCTAATTCGAAAGTTTATAAAATATTCTTTCGTATGATATATACACATTTTTATTTCCCAGGAATGGGAGAGTGGTATTTCAATTTAAATTTTAAAAATAACTTTTTTATAAATTAAACCTTAAAAAATTTCTCTTGTGTGTGATAAAAAAAATCTCAATTCAAGTCACGTATATGAAGCGTTCCTAAATTTTTTTATCAAAACCGGTCAGGTGTGCTGTTCCTAAACTAAAGGCAGGCCAAATTTTGATTGGCCGCGAAAAAAGCGAAACTTAGATTAGTAGTATTTTTATTGTTGGCCTCATGTCTTGTCTAGTATACCATATAATTGACAAAATACAGAGTTTTAGTTTTGTTTTTCGGTAGTTTTTAATTTTAAAGTGAAATAACACGCACCCATCCCTGGAAAATAAAAAATGTCTTACAAAAAAGAAATTAAATTTCAGACTCTGCTCACGTATCAGAATCGTTCCTCATTTTTTTTTATCAAAATTGGTAAGGTGCCCCTAAACTAAAGACAAGCCAAATTTTGAAAATTTTGATTGGCCTGGAAAAAAAGTGCTTCCTAGATTTTTTTGGTTTCTTTGGAAAATGTTTTTTAGACCATCTAGAAACAGAATCCGTCTTCAGGAGTAAAGTTTACTAAAAGTTCAATACACGAAATTAAATGAGTTTTTTTTTTTTTGATCGAATTCATGATGTTTGTAGTAAAATGTAATTTATGTTTTTTCTATAAAAAAAAATTTGAATTAAGTTATTTTTTTGGGTGTAGAATAGAGTGTCTGATAAATTTATTTTTCCAAATTTATTGAACTTAAACTTAAACGATGAGTGCAAATGGTCTGAATAAGAAAAATATAAGAAATATTTTTTTGTAAGGCAATTATAGTTCACACAGAAAAAAATTTTACAATTTTCCAACTGAAATTCGGTTAGTGGTATAGAAATCAGTTGGTACAACTAAATACTAAATTTCACACCAAAATTCTTTGAATAACACTGAATGTTAGATACAACACCCAAAATATCCAGAAATCACATTTGAATATTGTTGTACTATTCAAATTTATTAGTTATAGCCACCAAAATACACTTTTTAATTCGATTAAGACTTTATTTTTCTGTGGGTTCCTACAAGCGATTGATGATTTGCATATTTGTGCTGTTGGCAAAAAAAAATTCAATATTTTTGCAAAAGTCGTATTGTCATATAAACTCATTATTGACACAGTGTTCCTTTTTCTACTTAGTATTTTTTCTGAATAAAACCAATAATAATTGCATTTCATTTTAAATTGTCAGGTTTGAGATTATAATTAAATGTTTCTATTACAAATAGAAAACACTAATTGTTAATAAATGTAAGAGAAGATGAAACAAATCAGCGACGATCAGCGCTAGAGTTAGTACCGAACTTTCAACCTAAGCTACTAGGTCATCTTCAGCCTCTTTCTAATCTACCACACACAAGAAACTCAAGATTTGATCAAGTATATATATCAACCAACCACTGAAAATCGGGGATGTTAATTGATTACCCGAACAGCATGAGTTATTTTCGTCTTTTTTTACAAGTTTAGCCAATAGATTTAACTATTAAAGCTTATTATTTGGCACGGTTGCCAGTCAACTGCTAATGTTACAATTACTGGTAACGAATTGGGAATCCGGCATGTATACTAATATTTAAACACAATATATTAAAGTTGATTGTTTCCCCCGTTAGATTTTGCATTGCATGGTACCCAATTTCAAATTCGTTACTAGTAATGTATGTCTATATTAGCAGTTGACTGGAAACCTTTCCTTCACGATATAGCCCATCAAGATTTAATTTTAGGTTTAACGATGGTATATTTTTGCTGAATAAAGGTGAAGTATCTAACATTTAAAGAACTGAAATATACTATCATCTTGACCAAAAAGTTATCCAATTTTTTCAAATACTTATTTAAAAAATCAATATTTAACCTTGTGGTTATTTATTTATTTATAAATGAAGGTATTATTGTAAAAACATCATAAGCCACATTTTAGTTTTAGTTCATTTTCGCCTTTTAAATGTTGATAGAATTCAATCAGAACTTGAATTTGACAACTACATAAGTAATTTAGTTACCCAAAAAAAAAGTTATATTACCTTTGGGGTGAAAGTCTCATTTTATGAACTCAGGTATGTAATAGGAGGTAAGTACTTACCGTTTGTTGGAAATCATTGATGAAACAAGTCATTCCTCATCTCTAATAAGTAATGACTCATCTCTTATAAATAATAACTACTTCACACGAAAGGAAAAGTTGCAACAAGCACTTTATTTAAGGAAAAATATAAGTAGGTACCGCCACTGACATGAATGTGTTTTCAGCCCAAAAGTAATAGAAAGTATGGCTGGATATTAAATATACTAAAATGCATTCCGTTTCAGCTTCAAATATTTTAGAAAGTACAATAAAACACGTTTTCCCCTTTTGTGAATTGCACTTATCGGGATGTTTGTCCTGAAAATTTAGAATACTGGCTTCCAAACAATGTTCTTTGGATTAAAAATTTTTTTCTTTTAAAAATTATACACACAGAAAAATAAAGTGCCAACCGAATAGAAAAGTGTATTTTGGTAGCTACAACCAATAAATTTTGTTAGTACAACCATATCCAAATGTGACTTCTAAATGTTTCAGTTGTTGCAACCAAACTTCAGTTGCATTAAGAGAATTGTGTTGTGAAAACCAATATTCAGTTTTACCAACAGATTTCATTCTTTGCAACCGAATAAATTTGTCTCTGTGTGTACGAATTAGAGAAGATTAGGGCTGCCGTATACCAACTTTGAAATGGACAACCTAAATATTGTTAACTGTAGCTTAGCTTGTAACTAATACGCTGATGCATCAAATAAAATTAAAATTCATTTCATTGTCTTTAAACAACATTTGTGCGGCTGCGCACAATAAATGTTATCCGATTAAAAAACTGGTTTGTCGAAACGTCAAGAGAAAACAGAAAGTAGACTATTAAAGAAAACCGCTGCCTTTTACAATAGCTACAACGAAAGAAAAATATGAAAAATATGCTTTCAACGGTGGTATTAACGTTGTCAGAGCATTGTATTTCTGAAGATTTTAGTTCTTTGGCAACCCCAAAATGATACCACCGGGCAGGACTTGTCATTTACTTTCTTACAGCGCTGGCAAAGCACTGGGTAAACAAAATTGAAAACATTGGCGAAATACTACCTAAACCAAATATATGTGGTCTAAAAATAGATTTTTAAAAATTAAATAAAAAAAGGTAATGTAAAATTTGTTTGGTACTTCCTAGAGCTAATGAGACACATAATGCTTAATAGCTTAAAGTGTAAATAAGTGATAATAGTTGGGTAACTGTTGGTTGTACTAGTTTGCCAGCACTTGCATAACGTTTGTTGGAAGTAACTTGTCAAAGTTGGAAAACCAAAAAAAAAAGTTTGTCAAAAAAAGATTTTTCACAAACATAAAAAACACAATTTTACTATTTTTTTAACAAAGTGTCGTAATTTTTTTAAAGTAATGCTTAAAAAGAACTTTTTAGTAACGTTGACAAAGCGTTATAAATCAGTACTCTGCCAGTGCTTTAATTTTACTATGGTTGTAAATTTTTTAAATCAAGTACTGGCAAAGCATAATATGCCAACGTTGGGAAAGCGTTGTATATAAAGGCTTTGCGAGTGATTTAAAAAAAATGCAATTTGACTCTTTTCAATAAAAATTAATTTTAGATTGAAAAATTAGATTGAAAAATTAAATTATGTGTTCAAAGGTTCTTCTATACTTCTAATTGCGATATAAAATTTTCTACAAAAAAGTCTTAAAATTTAATTTAATTTTTAAAAAATATTATTTATCTTCAATAGAAATGTTAAAAATGAAAAAAGTACCTAACACAGTACGTCTGGTAAACCTACATTACATTCAACCTACAAAATGAATTTTACGAGAGTTTTGTCGGCTTAAGTGTATAAACTGGCTGCTATGGTAGCTCAAATCATAAAAACCAAATTTTTTTGAAAAGCAACAAGTTTTTCATTGCAAAATACACTGTGTATATCATATGTGTGGGCGTTTGTTGTGTTACAAATTATAAAACAACATATATCCCAACAAATAATGTTTGTATGAGAGCCGTGGTATGCTGATCTTACGGTGTTGTCTATGAAACAATTGTATTGTCTATCATGAAAATGATCAAAACTTTTTAAAACCCAATAAAATAGGATAAGACAATATTATATTACATATTGGACTGGAGGTAGAACAATATTCTAACTAAATATATGGAAATTTAGAAAGTCTGAAAAAAATTGTTTGTATTTTTAATACAAAAATTTAAAAAATTTTGAGAAAAGTTATGTTTAAGTTTTCGCTTAAAACACATTTTGGTGTACTTTAAGTTTTTTTGCAGAGTTGACGGGTATACACTCATAGAAATAAACCTTAAAAATAGCAGAAAAAGCTACTCAAAACTTGTTAAAAATTATCTTACAAAAAAAAAAAAAACTGCGAATTTCAGCAGATTTTTTTGCTAAATATTAATAGAACACGAACAGTATAAATAAATCTGTTAACTTTACAAATTTTTAGTTATATTCGATGTGAATTTTAGTTAATTGAAAATAGCTCTGTAAAATTAGCAAACCATTTTACTAAATATTTGTAGACTCAAAATAGCAAACACAAACTGTAATATTTACAAAATGTTTGCTATATTTACGTAAAACTTAGTAGAATGCAAATAACAGTTTATTTTGCTAAAATCAACAGAAATTTGTGCTAAAAAATTGTAAATTGCTGATTTCATAAGGGCAGACTTTTATTCGCATTAAAAAACAAAAAAAAAAAGCTTTACAAATTTCATATTTCTTATTGATTTTTTTTTGTGTTTTTGCTGATTTTATTTTTACTTTAAATTAACAAAGATTTTGCTCAAATATAACTAAATGTTTGTAAATTCAACAGATTTATTGTTGCTATTCTTATATTACTAATATTTAGTAAAGAAATCTGCTAATTTTAGCAGTTTCTTCTGCAATACCATTATTAATTTACTTTTAGGAGCTTTTTTTCCATATTTACAGGTTTATATCTATGAGTGTAGTTAAGTCGAAAATATAGCAAATTTCATCTAATTTTCTTGATTTAAAAAAACTAAAAATTTGCTTAAAAATTGCATTTTTGTAACAATTTTTAGTGCAACTGTAGGAATCGAATGCTTTCTGATTCAGAGAAATCCGATAACAACTTTCGAATATAGGGCTCCTCAAAGTTTCATATTTTTCGGATTTTTTGAATTTCATTAAAATTTAAAACCGAGAAAAATTCGCAACTTTTTATGGAGGTGTATTATAGGGTCCGTATTATAGGGTCATATTAGAAGACTCTCTATATATATAGTGCAAAAACTTGATAAGCCACAAAATTAAAATAATGAATTACTCGCCTTCAAAGTTTAAAAACAATGTAGAAAATAAATCTTTAACTAAACCAGACTGTAAGCATACATAATAGGTGATTAAGGAAGGCTCCCATCACATACCCGTTCATGGATGATAGAAATCCATCGGAGACTGCTTTTTTACAAAAAAAAAGTGTGGCTTATCAAGATATTGCACAAAGATAAGTAAAAGAAGTTCATAGTCTAAAAAATGGTAGCAAATTAGATTTTCTTTCTTGATAATTGATACTTGTAAAAAGTGCCAAAATGTGTCTTCTATTACATGACCTTCTTCGGAAGACTATAAGACAGTAAAAACCATTCTTATTAAGTCAATGTGGCTTATCAAGTTTTTGCAGAAATTTTATTTAGAAATGATATCTGTATTTCAGGTATTTATTGCTGTATAAACTTGTAATAAATGCCAAGATATTTAAGCACTTATTACAAGTATCTGTTGCTCGAAAATCCTGCAAAATAGCAACTATTTCCTCAAAATAAAAAAAAATCTTAAAGAGAATTTCTGAAATAACTTGATAAGCCACGTGGATTTGAAAAAATGGGTTACACTGCCTTATAGTACTAAAGCGATGGACATGCAATAGAAGACACCTCTTGGCACTTATTACAAGTATCTAGAATATAAAAGTCCAGAAAAACAGCGACTTTTTCTTGAAAATAAGAAAATCTTAAATAAAATTTCTGCAAAAACGTGACATTGATTTTAAAGAAATGGTTTTCAATGACTTCTAGGCAGCTGTTAAGCAAGATGTTCGAGCTATAAAAGCTTGTAATAAGTGACAGTATGTGTCTTCTATTACATATCCGTCGGTGGAAGTCTAGAAGAGTGTAAAAACCATTTTATTACGTCAATGTAGCTTATCAAGTTTTTGCACAAATTTTATTTGGAATTATTTAATTTTAAAGACTAGGTAGCTTTTTTGAAGGATTTTAATGATATATATACTTGATTTAAGTGCAAAGATTTGTCTTCTATTTCATGTCCATCGCTGGGAGACTAATAGACAGTAAAACCCATTTTGTTAAATTAATGTGGCTTATCAAGTTGTTGCAGGAATTTTATTTAGAATATTTCTATTTTAAAGAATAGATAGCGGATTTGACTGATTTTCGTCATAAATAAACTTGTTGTAAGTGCAAAGATGTGGCTTCTTTTACATGTTACTCGCTGGGAGACTAGAAGACAGTAAAAAACATTTTATTAAATTAATGTGGCTTATCAAGTTTTTACAGAAAATTTATTTAGAATTTAGAATAACTTGATAAGCCACAAAAGCTAAATTCAATCATACATCGATGGTTTCTTAAATGATTAGATCATCTGTTGGAAAATAATCTTTGTCCACCATACTTCAATCAATATATTTACAAAAAAGTTCAAGTTTGCTTTTATTTTCTTCAGAGTTAATCTTTTTGTTCAGAAGTGTATCTTATTGGTGTGGCATATCATGTTCTTGCGTAAAAAAATATTGAAATATAGTCGAATTGTAAACAGTAACATTTGCTCTAGATCTGAAAGTATTTGGAATATAGCTTAAATCATTAAAGTGGATATTGATACCACTTTACGTAATGCAATGAACACATAAAATCATTTTTTGAAAACGTGTGGCTTATCATGTTTTTGCACTAAGCCCTTCATATTTAAGTTTTACGATATTATTAGTTTACGATATTACAAAGAAATTTACTATTTCCTGTTTTGAAAAAGGTTTTTGTTTTATTTGAAATTTAAATCCACCTTGAGCCGTATTAAAGTCGAAAATTGTTAGGAACATGCATAAATTTTTAGTGCGAATTTAAAATATCATCATTAAACCACAGCGATATACAAAGCACATCTTTTATTATTTCATCATATTAAAATTGCCCTACAGCATTCTCATCTTTATAAGTTTTACGAAATTTTGTTTTAATGAAATCTATTCTTTAATGCTTTTTACATTTAATTTTCCGTTTTAAGTCTTGTAAAAGAAAAATTTTTCACTAACATTTCAAAAATATGTGTTGTTTTACCTTTTTTGTTTGTTTCGCAATGTTTATCTACTACTACTTACTACCACACTAAAGTTGCGGCGAAGGACGTGTCATGTCACCAGATGCTAAAGGTTGTATGGATCGTAATGAATGTTTGGATTTGCCCTGTTTAAATGGGGCCACCTGTATAAATTTAGAACCCCGCCTACGATATCGTTGTATATGTCCCGATGGTTTCTGGGGTGAAAATTGTGAATTAGTACAAGAAGGACAAACATTGAAACTGAGCATGGGTGCTTTGGCGGCAATATTAGTTTGCTTGCTGATCATATTAAGTGAGCGAAGCTTTAAATATAATTTTTGCATTCTGTTTCATAGTTTTTGTTACATAGAAAAAAAAAAATAATTACTTGCGCTCATTTTTGTTTTGTTTAAAAGCTAAAAAAATTTATATATATGTCGATATTTGCCTATTACCCGCACTATCATTTCAATATTGATGGAATAATTTTGTAATTATAATTGAATTTAAATTATTTATTATTTATTTAGTAAGGACAATCGAGGATATTTCAATTGACTTTGAATTTGAGATTTAGTTGCCTTTAGTAAATTTACAAATTTTGGCTAACACATATATTTGTCACAATTGTTTTCTTCTTATGACAACTAAATTTAGTTGCCACAATTTAATTATTAAATTACTTAAATTAAATTTGTTTCTCCAACCTGATCAATTTA
Organism: Delia radicum; assembly: GCA_021234595.1. Lineage (NCBI taxonomy): Eukaryota > Metazoa > Arthropoda > Insecta > Diptera > Anthomyiidae > Delia > Delia radicum. The sequence continues at coordinate 63,944,266 of CM037854.1, read as the reverse complement.
ATTGTGGCAAATAAATATCAGTCAATCAACAAGTTTACAGCTTTAAAATATGAATTTAGTTTCGTTAATAAAATCTTAGTAGCCACAACAGTTTTTGTTAAAAAAATACATACATCTTGTTGAGGCAATTAAGTTTAGTTATATTTTGTTTAACTCAGAGAATCAAACTTAATTCGATTGCTGTAAACTTAAACAATTCTTTCATCTCCACACTTAGAGAATTATCTGCATGATATTAATGAATTTTAGCAATAAAATTAATGAAATTAACTAGGATACGTCCATTGAAACTTTTGATTAAATTAATGCAAGTTTTCATTAAATTTTATGAAAAAATTATATTTTATTTATTAAAATAAAAGTTTCATGCACTTGATTATAAAGTTGGATGAAAAAATTGGTTTCATAAAAAAGATGAAACTTTTCATTAATTTCAAGAAAATTATCGTTTATTTTGTGGAGTCATTCCAAAATCTTTTGTATAATTCGATGCAGTTTGCGTTGAATAGTGGCTCAAAGTTCGATATTTTTATCAAAACTGTGAGAAATGCACCGTGTTTAAACTGCTCTAAGTTTTTATCCGATTTTTACAAATCTTATCTCATATGAAAGGTCAGATGTTCTACTTTAAGATATTTTTTTAAGCAAATTATACAGTCTCTTTAAGAAAGTTTGCAAAATTGCAAAAAAGGTTTTTTTTCGCCTATATTTTTCGCCTACGTATTCGGCTTTTCTTAATAAATGTGTATTGTATAGCATATTGTATGGCTTGTATAACATATCCAAAATTCAGAGTGTATTCTCCATGTTGTCGAAAAATATTTAGATTTCAGTTAGCAATTCTTATACTATTTTCTTCAAAAAGTAAAATTTTTCCAACAAAATTTAAATTTCGCAAAACTCACGACACATTGTCTAGAGTATACTTCTTACATTGCCGTTGGCATTCTAACCTAAAAATGCTATAATCACGTTTTTCGTCATATTTGGAACTTTACCACACCGCGAATAATTTCTCTTTCATGAAACGGTCAGACTTGCCAGATACTTTTTTCGTTAGCCCCAAACAAAAGTAAAACTATACCCAAAAAATCCCCAATTACAAAAAAGGTTAAACAAAGTAGTAGTGTTAAAGTTCTTTATTTAAATTTTGATCTGAAATTCTCTGTTAAATAACTTTTTACTTTTCAGATAAAATTAGCGTTTAAGCAATACAAATATCTCTGGAAACTAATTCCGAAAAACAGTAAAATTCAGAGAAATTTGTTCGTACATCTTTATTTTTTAATTCTCAAACTTTTTTAATTTAGCAAGAAAACCCTTCAGCTAGTGTTTCTTCTATCAAAAGACCATTAAGTTTAAAAGGGACTTCAGACAATTTTCATTGAAAAACATTTTAATTCATACAAGTTTTAGTTGCATACTTCTTAAAATCTGTCAAGCCTGTCTCCATTTTTGAAATACTCTTCGAATCTATCAGATATAGAGATGTAAACCATAAAACCATAATCCATGAAAGTGTTATCTGAACTATGGGTATTGAGTTTTGAGGAATTTAAAGTTTGGGCGTATTGAAAAAAATAAAAATCAGAATTGTATGTATAAAAAAAAAATTAAATGTTTCTGGACCCCATGAGGAACACACGCTAAATTTTGGATATTTGTTACAAGACAATATAGAGCAATTCCATATGAAAGCGATCACCTTTTGGACGACCCCTCTCCGATTTTAAAATAAATAGTCTCAATCGATTGCCCAGCAAAAAATAATGTACCTACATATTTTTTTTTTTTATAGTGACTGGTTTAGTGGTGTTGTGCACCACTGTCATGTGACAAAATTGAAGAATTCTTCATAAGGGACCTCATTGAAAGTTGTTTTTAACTACTAAAGCGATCGCAACGAGTGATAGCTCGTTGGAAAGGTATTGAATCAGGCTTTAATTGAAAAATAAAATTTTCCTAATTTTTCTCAGAAATTTACCTTTTTTCCCATGAAAATTAAATTTTCCCATGAAAATTAAATTTTCCGATTTTCCACAGAAGCTCCTAAATTTTCCGGCTAATTTTTTTTTTTTGGATTCCTCATAATTTTTGCTTTAAGAATCAGCAATAAAAAGATGGGCCCGACTCCTTGTTTGGACAGGAGAAGAGCATTTAAGAGACCACCTTGTTCTCGTTGTTTTTATTTTTTTTATAATTGAATTATTTTTAATTATTTAACAAGAAAAATTAGGAAAATTTTATTTTTCAATTAAAGCCTGATTCAATACCTTTCCAACGAGCTATCACTCGTTGCGATCGCTTTAGTAGTTTTTTTAAAACAACTTTCAATGAGGTCCCTTATGAAGAATTCTTCAATTTTGTCACATGACAGTGGTGCACACCACCACTATAAAAAAAAAAAAATATGTAGGTACATTATTTTTTGCTGGGCAATCGATTGAGACTATTTATTTTAAAATCGGAGAGGGGTCGTCCAAAAATTTGCCAATTTTGATCGTTTTCATATGGAATTGCTCTATAATCAACAAAAATTTGCTATGAAAAATCAAAGAGTTTTTGAAATATTCGCAAATAAATAGCGTTTTGGCATTTTTGCAATCTTTATATAAAGAGACTATATATTTTTGTATAAAGGAAATATGCCAATATTTGATAACGCAGTGTAGAAAAGCATTACCATATAATTGGTTATATAAGTGCAAAGTTGGTAATGGCAGTACTTGTAATTGTAATTACAAATCTCATTGCCTTTATATGGGGATATCGCGTCAACTAATGACATATCGTGATCTTACGACAAATGAAAAAATGTGGTTATCTATATGATTACTAGTATTGACAAAAATAATGAGTCTTAAAATAAATTTTCAAAAAACTAAATTTTATTTAAAACTATTTTTTTTTTTGTTGAAAAATTTTTTTTAATAAAATATGCCAACACTGAATTCGAACCTGAGCTCCAGGTTTTCAGTCAACAAAAACATAAATGACTTGCTTGAACAAAACAACATTACCTTCCAGCTTACAAAAAATCAAAAATAAGTAGTTATATATGTACGTACTGGAGTTGGAAAAGTAATGATTCTAAAAGAATAATGAGTTCAAAAAACTTTCAGATCAATATCTTTTATTTAAAATACTGATAAAAATAAGTAACGCATTGTTTTTACATTAACATAATGGGTAAATTAAATTGTTATTAGTAAGTCATTAGTATTTGCATAAAAGTAATGCCGAGTGTAAGATGGTGTCACTACTGGTAGTCTGAAAATTAATTATATGGCATTACCATTTCTGCACTGCGAACTCAAAAGTTCGAGCAATTTAAACATAAAAGGGCATATGCATAATCATTTTGATACTTCTTATAACAGTATTATAAGTAAAATTTGTTGTTGTTTGACATGGAAATTTGATTTATGAGACTGTTACAAAAATCAAGGAAATGTCTATGCATAGAGGTGTAAGTATTTGGGTGTAAGTATTTGAGCATATCCATTTTATTTCCATAACATTTGATAACATTTGTTGAGTACGTTTGCTAGTGAACGTATAGTTCGAAAACGCTTTTTTATTTTGAAAACTGTGGTAACGCTGATGCTTTGAAACATCGCAAAATTAAGGGCATTATTTAAAATGACATAACTTTTGCTGTGGAAAAGATATTGAAAAAATTCTTTTTACATAGGAATAGAAACATTTTGTGGTTTCGAAATTTTGTAAAAGAAAGTTAAACCTTTTTTAAAATATTTAAAGAAAAATCAAAATTATTTTTTTAAACCCACTTTAAATTTTTTACAAGTACGAAATACGTGTTCTAAATACACTGAAAATTTCACATGCGCCATAATTTTAGATATCTAAAATTCTAGCAGACAGTCTAGTATAAATTTTAAGTGTGTTTAGAAAAAAAAATACAAAAAAAAATTTAAAGGCAATTTTTTTCCAAAAATAATACTGAATTTTTTTATAAAAGAAACTATTTAAAAAAAAAATTAAAATTTGTTTCTATTAAATTGAGGAAACTCAAAATTATCACAATTCCTAATTAAAAAGAAGTTTTTCAAAATCTTTCACACAACAAAAATTATGGCGTTTTTAATGATGTCCCAATCGCTAATTTTGCGTTAATTAAAAGCTTTAGCTTTAGTTTTCAAAATATGCCTTCACATACGCACAAAGTTTTATCAAAATCGGAAACTTTATGGAAAATTAGTCGTTAAAATGGAAATGATCATTTGTCTTAGTTTTGCTAAAAATGTCGAACTTTGAGCAGCGATACAGCTCAAACTACATCGAGTTTCGAAAAACTTAATACAGCACAAATGAGTCATTCCATTCATTGAATCAAAAGTCATTCACATCACCATTTTTGTTTGGTATGAAATTTGCAGACATAATCTTATTTTAAAAATATTTGACATGTATTTTTGGAGAAAAAATTAATTAATTTTTTGAGGAGTTCTTTGTGTTAACAAATTAAAAAAAAAAAAAAAACATGAAAAATGTTCCGAGATGGCGATATTCAAATTGATGTATTTTAAAAATTAGTAAACCAATTTTTATGGCTATGGCTTATTTGAATGGTCTTGTTCTCGACATTTTGCAAAGTAGAGTACGTTGCCCCCTTTTTTTGATTTTTTTTTCTAGTTTTTGACATTTTTCTTTGTGTTTTCAACCATTTTCGACCCCACAAAAAAATAAAAATAATATATCGGACACATTTTCTAAGTAAACGCTGAAATTTTCTGAATTTTTAAGAATTTCTTTACAAATAATACTACAAAAATTTGTAACTTGCATGTAAAATATTTTAAAATACTTTAGAATATTAAAAACTTTTATATATTTTTAAATATTTTCAACAAACTAAGAAAAAATACTAATTTCTGTGGTATTTTTTGAAAAGAATTTTTGATATTTTTTTCCAAAAATACGTGTCAAATAATTTAAAATAAGATTACGTCTGCCAAATTTTAAAGCAAACAAAATTCGTGCTATCAAAAATCGTTCGGTTTGACATGAAATGAATCATACACCATATACTAACAAAAAATTATTAAATTCAGCTACATTTTTGCTGGGAGAATCATTGCAGAAAAATTGCTAAATGAAAATGAAAATTATTCAAGTTCGAGGGCATACTCTATATTTCTTTATTAGGATATTGTCCTAACAACTAATCTGTAGGAGTTTTTTTGTTTTCAAACTTATCATTTGACCATTTTAGGAACGTGTTGATAGATCTATTTCGAGAATTTTCTGGGTTCTCATCATCAGAAAGAAAAAAAAAATAAAAAAAAGACAATAATTTTTATTTTTTAATCAAAATTATATCAAACTTGTATAAAAGACAAAGTACAGTCTAGTTTACTTCCCCTTGTTTTGTTTATAAATTAAACAAAAAATAAAAAGTAGAAAAAAAAACGTGTATTGAATGTCCACCAGAGGTAGACCTTGCATATAACAAACAAGTTTTCCATTTATTTTTGATCACTGGTTATAATCTGCAACTTCAAGCTCATATATTAGTTCTTATGTAGTGAGTAAACTAGTTTATATGAATGTTTAATGTTTGGCACTGCTTTCAAAACGTGTTCTAATGATGGGAACCTAGAAAATTCCCGAAATAGATCTATCTCACCACACTCCTTAAAGGGGCAAACAATAAATTTGAAAACAAAAAAACTCCTATAGATTATTTTTTAGGACAATATCCTAATAAAGAAATATAGAGTATGGCCTCGAAATTAAGTAATTTTCATTTTCATTGCACAATTAAAGGTCGAAAAAATATAGGTTTTATTTTTTAATAAAAATTATATCAAATTTGCATAATATTTATTTTTAATAAAAATTATATCAAACTTGTAAAAATTGCTAATATTAGAAAGAAAATTAGTAAATTCAGAAAAAGTTTTGCTAAATTTAGAATTTCTTTTTGCTAACTGACTTCGTTTTAGTGTAGAACGTTGAAATTTGATGTGCACACTTGCAATGAAATTCAAATGCATCCACTCCAAAAACGACTAAAATCGAATCGAATTTTGCAATGAGTCTGTGAAGAAAAGTTTCATTGAGTTACTGAATATTTTCATTATTTTTCGTCCAACATAATTCTCTATGAGTACAAAATTTGTTTTTAATTAAATAAAATTAAATTAAATTATAATGAACATAATTTATTCTATTAAATATTAATTTCTGTTCATACTTTTTTCGAATTGTTTCAATGTGTTTTAGTTTTATTCATTTAAATGTTGTTACATATCAAACTGTTGGTGTTCATAAAAATTCTCTTTAAAACATCAACATTTTTGATTTATATCTATTATTTTATTTGCACCATTAGCTTAAATAGAATATATAAATTTTTCATTATCATTTCCTATCTTTCATCATAAAATTCATTATATAAATCATATCCCTATTAAAAAAAAAAAAAAATTAAATTCAAAAAGTTTTATTTTCTCATCATTTACAATAACCACCCATAAGGATAATACAAACTCCGCCATATTCATTTAAAACTTGTGTTCTGTTTTTGCCATATTTAGCCACCATAACAAAATATCTATACGCCATTTTTGCATGTCATTTTTAAACATTTTTCTCATATTTAAGAAAGAAAAACATCAAATCATTAATCATCATGAAAATAATAAATTTAAATTAAATTTAAATAATTTTCATTTTCAATGCCACCATCCAATCATCATTCATTTCTAGTGACCTCGTTTAAATCGAACTCCCATTTGTTTTTCAACCATTTTTTTTTATCATTAACATCAACATTTTTTTTGTTTCTTTCTCTGTTTTAGATCAGTATGAATGATTAAATAGAAATATATATAAAACTCTGTTATAAATAAAACATAAATATTTAATTTATTTAGTTAGATTCTTTTATTTTTTTTTTTTTGAAAGCGTCATAATTTATTTTTAATGTTTTAGTTTACAGCATTTAATTCGTATGTAAATTAAGTGACAAAATTAAATTCTTAAAAAAAAAAATTAAATTTTAAACAGGTTTTAAACAAGTCTTTAAAGGTAGGTATAAATGTATGTTGAAAAATTGTTTAATATTTTATATGAATTCTTGTATAAAAAAAATAATAAAATCTGCTAACCCCAGCTGTGAAGTTAAAAATACAATGAATGATATTCTTAAAGTGACCTTGATACTCATATTATAATATGGTCGCGTTAATTACAAATTTTTTTCAGGAAAATTAATGAAAAAAAAAACATGTTTGTGGAAAAACCTTGTAAAATAATATTTAATATAAAACCTGTTCAAAGCAGACAATTATGATTTTATTGGATCTAGGTAAAACTTGCCTCAAGTATATGAAAGTCGTTCAGAGCATTGTTGACTAATAATACCTCATTTGACCTCCCGACCAGAACCCATTTTTTTTAATAAACTTTGGCTACGTTGTAGATGATCAATCTCACGTTTGAGGGTTAAAAAGTAGGGTAAGCAATTAATATGTTTTTGTTTGAAAACTTGTCAGAAATTTATAAAATTAAATTGTTTTTTAATGAAAATAAAGAAAATCTAATAAAATAAAAAATAATTGTGATGCCATATTGACAATATCCCCAGCAAAAAAATAGTGCCTACCCAGAAGTAGTTCGGAAAGGCATTATTTAACCCATATAGCGCCGGATTTATTTTTTTTTTTTTTGAAAACTTCAATTTTTATTTCGAAACTTATATCTTTATGGGGTTCTTAACTTTTTTTATAAAATAACTTTTTTTTAAACATATAGATTTTCCGGAATCGGGTGTCCTTTTAAAAGTACTGTCCAAAGGCAGTACACTTTGCACACTGCAATACAGCATTACGCAAGCTTACCATTTATTTATTGTTTAACTAAGATGTTACTCTTATTATTTTTAAACACAAAATAACAATTAACTGGATGTAAATGATTTACGTACATGTTTCCATTACGCACTATTAGAAAAAATCACTATTCGCAATGCACTCAATAAGCAGTTAAAATACCCGTAACTGCTTTCACAAACTGACGCTTTCGAGCTGCGAAGCTAAATAACAAAGCATAAACAATAATAATATAAAAAATGCGCTTTTCTCTCATTTGTCAGATGTTCTTTTAAAAGGACGGTTGCGCCAAGTGGGTTAATTACCAAGCGATTCCAAATCTAATACAGAGACATGATTTTTGTTCGCGATGTCCCACTTGTTATGTATCTTTTAAGCAGGTGAAAAGCGTTTCTTTCATGTGCTCTTAGAAGTAATAAATTCATGCCTGCTTATGCAATGAGAAGCGCTTTTTTTGTATGTTGACAACATTAATGCTGCATGGTATGCATTGTTTATTGCTTCATTGCAAGCATTATTCACTGCTTCAAAGAAGGTATTTTGGGAAGCACTGCAGAATGCCCTCCCTTATTGCTTTATAGTATGCAAGGCGGTGAAGCGCTATTTTGTAAGCATACAAATGTTGTTATTGGAATATAGAGGAAAAAAGTTCATTGTGAAAAGTCGCATAAAAACCGAACAATTACGAATACCGGAAAAAGTTCAGACAAGCCCTTGATTAAATTAAATGCACATTCACAAGAACTTTTCCATAAAAAATCAACAGTTATTTAAAAGTTTAATCGGTAAAGTTGTTTCAATAGAATATACAGTTAAATTACCAAAGAAATATATTTTTTCACGTTCTGTCTGTTATTCAACACAAAAAAATAAACAAAAAAAACGGACTTTCTGTAATTGTTAAAATATTCAGTTAAACTTTTCTATTTAAAACAAAAAGTTGTTATATTATATTTAGTATTGAAATAAACGAAAACAATCTATTGTTTTTATGGATTTTGTCAATCAATGTTCAACAGTTGAAAATAAACTAAAAAATACAATTGTTTTAAACGAAAAGTAAGTAGTCGTGTTTTTAACTGATTTTCAGTTAATTTAATGAGTAGTCTTTACGGAAGAAATATTGTGAGTGTATGAATAATTTTTAGCTTAATTTAACTACAATTCCTTAAAAAAAAGCGCTGGATTTAGATGCTGTTTCTGCAAAACGTTTCCAGCAACACGAATGAGTGATATAGTCACTTTTTTGTTATTGTTATCACACTCAGTTGTGGCCACCGAATTTGTTGCCGATCGAATTCTGCTGGGTACCACAACTATATTCATATTAAATTATATTGTTAGTCAATAATCTTTTTAGGATTTGAACCGGGTCCTACTGCGCCACAATCAGTTTGAATTTTCATTTGCAATATTTGCTGCTTAAACATTTTAATATTTTATTTTAATGTGTTTGATATAATTTTTATTCAAAAATAAAAATTATGTCTTTTCGACCTTTAATTGTGCAATGAAAATGAAAATTATTCAAGTTCGAGGCCATACTCTATATTTCTTTATTAGGATATTGTCCTAACAACTAATCTATAGAGTGTTTTCTTTTCAAAAATGTATTTTTTGTTTTGTTTTTTTTTTTTTTTATTTATTTATTTATTAAGTCTATGGAATAAATCCTTATAGACTGTGTTTTAACAATTTAAAATATAAAAATTACAATAAAAGTTTAAATATTACAATAAAAACAATTTAGCTGTTTAAGAAAATAATTATATTGCGTTTAATAATGTTAACATATTCTTCTAACAGGATCAGCATTGGCATAGTATTGGCGAAATACTTTAAGGTATAGTGGGTTAAAATTTCGGGTTGTACGTTGAGGAACGTTGAACGTTATATCATTTATAAGCTCGTAGGAAACATCGCCATTAATTAAGTTAGTTAAGAACGTTACATTTAGCATTGTTCTACGACTTTTCAGGGTAGGCTGTTTAATACGTGTTAGTCTAGTTGTAAGATTTGGAAGATTTGTAACAGTATCACGGTAAAAATCTCGTAAGCAGAATAAAAGAAACTGTTTCTGGACCGACTCAATTTGATCGATGTATATCTGGTATTGAGGATCCCAAATAACAGAGCCATATTCCAAAATTGGTCTAACCAGAGACACATACAATTGCTTAGTGATGTTATGGTCGGTGAACTCTTTTGACCCTTTCAGGAATGTGTTGACAGATCTATTTTGGGAATTTTCTAGGTTCCCATCATCAGAACACGTTGTGAAAGCGGTAACAATCCCATGCCAAACATCAAACATTCATATAGACTAGTTTACTCACTACATGAGAACTAATATATTAGCTTAAAGTTACAGATTATAACCATTGATCAAAAAATAAATTGAAAAGTTGCTTGTTATGTACAAGGTCCACCTCTGGTGGATATTCAATAAACTTTTTTGTTTTTTTCCTCCTTTTTTTTTTTTGTTTCGTTTATAAATTATTTATTTAAATTATAAAAAATGCTTTGGTTTGTCTTTTACGAGATTTGAACTCGAAAGTTCGAAGTACAAGGCTACTTCAATATAAACTACACCACAAACACTTATAAATGATGATATTAAAATTGAATTTAAGTATTTTGCTAATTATTGACTACAGTCAAAACTTAGTTCGTTAAAAATTAGTTGCGTGTTTAATCAATGCAATCCACAAGTCGGTTGGATCTACTGAAACCCAAATTTAATGGCATATTTGATTGAGAAACCCGTATTTAAAGTTGTTACCTCTTTTGATTATTGGTCAGCTAAAAAAATACAAAGCTCATTGGTTTTGAAAAATATTTGTTTGTATTTCAAATCCGATATTGGTTATTTAAACTCATTTCATATTGAAAGAAAATGTATAATAAATGCGAATAATTTTTTATATTTGAGGGAAAAAAATATTTTAAATTAATACTTTTAACTTTAAAAGTAGAGAGTCGAAAATAATGCAAAATATACATATGTATTAAATGAATAAAGAATGCTTACGAAAAAATGTTTACATTTTGTATTCATCATTGCATTATGAAATTAATAGCAACAAACAAGATTTTTACATACCATTAAACGCAAAAATCTAAAAATTAAAAAAAAAAAAATTCGGTTTGTTTTGAAATTTTTTCGATTTTTAGCTTTTTTGTCAAAAGTTATGGCTTTTGAACACTATATTTTTATCGTTTGTTTTCAATATAAATCTGAAAGCTAAAATTTCTTTTGACACATTTCGTTACTTTTGACACTTTTTCATGAATTTCAAATATTTGAATTCAACATTTTAGGTTCGTTGTAGTTCTGAATGGGTTTAAGAAATCTCTATATTTTGTTGTTGCAATATTAAGTCAAGGTTAAACTGAGCAATAATATTATTGTTACAAAATGTGTTTTATTTAAAAAATAATAATATGTTGTAAACGTTCTTAGTTGGAATTATTGTCTGGCCTAAGTAGGTGGCATATAAGGCGAATCTTTAAATCAACCATTACTACAGTTTCATTATCTGCGTCAGACATTTTTAATAACTTGTCTACATTTTTGTCGTATATATACAGTTCAGAACTTCGTTCAGTTATTTTGTTTAAAACAGTACTCCATGAACTTAGTGGAAATCTTATTTTACAAATGAGCATCTATATTGAACCTTTAAAACTGATTAATTTCATAATAATAATAATTACACGTTTGGTGGTTGATTTATCTGCGCATTGCTTGCTTTGATTTTTAACTAACAAGGGAGGTATCCCGACCCGACCAGAAGATACTAATGAACTTCTGATATGTTATAGAGAATAAAAATTTAAGGGACTTGTGTTTTTTTTAGCTGCCTAATCTTATGTTTAGGCATTAATACGTATGGTCTAAAATTACCCCATTTTACCTTTTTCGATTTATTTCGTTCTATTTGAAGTAACTATGGACAAATTTGGTTGCCAATGTAAGGTTATTTAAAGGCACATTCAGTGTTGTATTAATTATACCCAAAGACTTTCAAGTATTTTTATTATTAAAAAAAATGTAGTTTGAGCAACATTAAATCTGGCGTTTTATTACGGGATTTTAGCTGTATTAAGCTAAAAATAATGCATAGCAATGCCCATTTAATTTAATCGAATAAGTATCTTAGCTTTTTCCGATATACGAAACGTTTAGTACTTTAAGCTACTTTTCCCGAAGAAATAATTTCATAAAGTTGTGATGAACAAAATGTAAAAATTGTTTCGTAAGCATTCTTCAGTTTTTTTTTTAATTCGCCTTTAGTTTAAGAATGGAATTTTGATGAAGATGGGTTTTTAATAGCACCAGTTCAAAAGTTCAAACTATGTAGATGCAATTTTACAAAAAAACTGTTTAAAAAAAACATGGTAGGAACTTATATATAAGATTGTGTGATAGACCAACTACAACTCAAAAATATGTGAAAATATGCAGATTTTAGAATTTGATTTAATTCTATTAAAATTTGACTATAAATTTTAGGAGTCGCCTGTTTTAGCAGATTCGGAAGTCAAAAATTCAAAGGAAGTTGATGAAAATTGTGGCCAAGGCGAACAATTATTCGAAAAAACTCGACCACATACATACAAATGTGTGAAAATATGCAGATTTTAGAAATTTGATATAATTTTTTACAATTTTTTAAAAAAATCTTGGTAAGGACTTTTATTTTTGGAATCACCTGCATTTAAAAATTCTGCATTAAAAAGGAATTTGATAAAAATTATTTAATTGGCAAATAACTACTCGAAGAAAACTCGATAGTACTGGACCACTTTCATACAAACGTGTGAAAATATGCTAATTTTAGACATTTTATTAGAAAAAAATTTAAAGTATATTGGTACAGACTTTTATTTTTTGGATTCGCCCGAATTAATGTATTAACTTTTCGACTATTAAAAGCAGTAAAATGAAAATTGTGTCCTTGACGAACAACTACTCAAAAAAATTATCTAGAAAACTCGATCACTTCCATACAAATGCCAGAAAAAATGTTGTTTTTGGATATTTGATGCAATTTTTTAAATAGTTTTTTTTTTTTGAAAATTAGACTTTTATTTTTAGAAGTTGCCCTAATGCAGGCAACTTCTAAAAATAAAAGTCTAGTTTTCTAAAAAAAAAAAACTTTATAAAAAAGGTACAGAATCCCATATTAAAAAATTCAAAACAATTTGATGAAAATTGTAGACGAAATAAAGAACAAATACTCGAAAAACTAGAGAAAACTCGACCATACACATGAACAGATGAAGATTTTTTAAAGTGTCATATAAATTTGAGAACATTTTTTTAAGATGCACTTGAGACAAGTTAATATATTTAAATATACTTCGTTTACAAAAATTAAGAGCAATTCGGTGTTAGTTGCGCAATGAGCAAACTACTACTCGAAAGAACCAGCCAAATTTCACACATTTGCATGGACGTGTTTAAGTTTTCTCGAGATTTTTTTGAGTAGTTGCTTATCAAGACCACAGTTTCCATCAGATTCCTTTGAATTATTGAATATATAAGTTCGTACCAAGTTTTTTTTAAATTTTTTTTTAAATTTTTTTTAAAAACTTTTAAAAATAGCATATTTTAATATTTCTTTCTTTTTGCAAACTCTAATTAACTTTCAATTTGATGGTTACCCAGTGGTACGCCAATGCATGATTTCGTGTAACACAAACAATTATTGACTGCACAGATAGAAATTGCCAAGCCGACACTGTTATAAATTCCAAAAGTTCAGATAATGTTGTACTAAAAAGACTGTTTTGGTTGAAAAGCCAGTGACTTTCTTGTGCCAAGCGGACTATTATTTTCCAGTATATTTTTCTTTTGACAATATTACAACCGTTCAGTAGCATTATATTTTATTATACTTATACGTTAAATCAGCAATTACGCCGAACTTTATTTTTCAAACACTAATGCTATTATGTAGGTAAAGATGACAGCAATTGTAGTCAAAAACAAATTAAATTTCACTTGAAGATAGAACGACTAACATTTCCTTAAATTCAACTAACATTTGTCATTTGTTTCTACTGTTCAAAAAATTACTAGCAATTGTAGTAGAAATGTTAGTAAAAAATAAACAAACTTTTATTTTATATATTTTTTAATATCAAAAAACGACTGGAAAATCATAAAACAGTCATTTAATGTGGTTTGTTTTTCTAAATGAACTACAAGTTTAGTAAAAAAATAAATTTGTTCTACAAATGACTGAAATTTATATTAAAAGTAAAGAAACTGTAATACAACCCAAACAAGTAAAAAAAATTAAAGCAGAAGTCCCCTGAGTGTACAAATTTAACAAAATCGATTAATGTTAGATATTGGGTATCCATTGTTTGTTTAATTTGTTTGTTTAATTTGCAATTGAAGGTTGAACGCTGATAGATAGTTAGTCTCATATTCTGATCCCTGAATATGCTAGCTTATATTTTAATATTAAAATATGTTTTACATTTATTTATCCACATGCAAGAGCACATTAAACTGAATTACTAGACTTAGAGTACTATGTAGGTAAAACCCACTGCAAATGTAATTTAAAAAAACGAAATTTCACTTAAAGAAAGGGCGACTTACAATTCAGTAAATTTAACTAAATTTGTCATTTGTTTTTTTAATTTTCAAAAAAATAACCACAATTGTAGTAAAAATTAACAACATTACATTAAAAAATAAACAAACATTTATTTATTTTTTTTTTTTTCAATTTATAACGAGCTTTTAACCTCCATATATTTACAAAAATAAAGCCAACAAATTAGCTAGGTTGATACTAGAATTTCGATTTGGCTACAGATCTCATCAGAACCCGAAGTTTTAAAAAAGCTAAAGCCTCCATAATAGGCAGAACTTTAACAAAAAACCTATTAATCATCAATTTTGCTCCATTCTTGTCTTCTTAGTAATCAAGCACGTGGTTAGGTCTTTTCCTTATTTTATTTATTTATTATTTTTTAAATAAAAAAAAAACTACTGTATAAAATTATTGTAAAATCATAATAGAGTAATTTGATGTGGTTTGTTTTGTTAAATGCAATACAAATGTAGTCAAAAACTAAATTTCTTTTATAAATTACTGCTTTTTCACTTAAAAACAAAGATTACTGTATTACAACTCAAACAACCACAAATATCTACAGCAGAAGTTCCCTAAGTGTAGTGCTATTCTATAATTAAAATTATGAATAAAATTTCTTATTTTGTGTTTTAGGTCATTATGGTGGCCCGATATAGGGGCACTCAAAGAAAAGCTCAATTCAATTTATGAAAATCTTCATAGATATGCTAAAAGCTTCATTGTTTTTCGTCTATGGAACTCTTTCGTAAATAGTTATAAAACTAGTTCATATTAATATTCTTAAGGTGATGCGTTTCTGAATTCCATCCGGATTTGGCTTAGTTTTGATACCGAAGTATGTTAGTACTTTACACGACTTTAAGTACTGCTTTAATCCGTCTCTATATAGATCCTTTGAGGGCAATTGCTTAATCATTCCAGATATTTCCCTTTAATCTTAAAATGCGCTAGAAATTGATGCAATTTTTACAGCCAAAATACTTTCAATGTGTTTTTATAGGACAATCGAAAGTTGGAGCTGGTTTAAAATATTTATCACATTTTTCAAAAGGAAAAATTTTTAGAAATATTTTAAAGGAGAAATTTAAAAAAGGTTTGTAACAAAAATTATTTTTCTTTCTCAAAAAGTTAACTTAACTGCAATTTTTGGGTAGATATTACCGACATAATTTGCTAGGTGTATTATACTTGAAAATTAAGTTCAGAAATGCGAGGCGGATTTGAGGTGCACAAAAAATTAATGTTTTTTTTTTGTTACATATAAATTGTTAATTTTATAGCATAGTAAAAACATCCAAAGCTTTTCATAAAAAATATAAAATATAATTGGCTTCTTTGCAACTCACAAACTATTGAGAGTCATCAAATTTATTAATTACAGAATATAAAAAATTAAATTGAGAATAATAGTGAATTACAAATAAATTTCTGTTTTTTTTTTTTTTTGCAAATTTATAAAAATCTATTATTTTATGACATTCTCAGTAATGAAGGAAAAGAAAAAAAATAAAAATTCTTGTTAGCTTTATAGCTAAAACAAGCATATAACAAAATATAAAAGAAAGGAATCATATAAGCCAAATGAACTAAATCTTTATACATATAAATTTTAATATTCCTAAAAAATATATCCTGAATACTATTGCATATTAGGTGTCCTGCTGGTTTTAAAATTGCTGGTAGTACATGTGTCAATGACAATGAGTGTTTACTATTTCCTTGTCGCAATGGTGGTCGTTGTCGTGATTACCATCCACCCAAAAAATTTGAATGCCAATGTCCAATGGGTTTTACGGGAATGCATTGTGAGTTGGAATTATTAGCATCGGGTGTATTGACACCATCGCGTGATTTTATTATTGCATTGGTATTGTGTTCCAGTACATTGATACGTAAGTATATAAGAATATATGTTTCTATAGAAAGACAAAGCTAAATTGTATGGAAATGGAATAGGAAAGTATTAGAAATAATTTGAAATATGTATAAATTCGTACAAAGTTTTCATAACACAATTTAGTTAAAAGTTAAGTTTATATTAAGCAAAGGTAAGTACGAAACACCATTCAGATATAAATATTTTATTTTTTCATCTTAAAATAGAAAATTTTTTATATTTTACATATTTTATTTATTAAATGTTATATTACAAAAAAATTAGTTTATTTTATTTTATTGCTACTACAAGCTTAAAAGTAGACAATATTTATTAAAAGGAAATATGTTATTGAAATATGCTTTAATATTATTAATACAACGGTAACAAAAATAATCTTCAGTCAATTAAATTTCACCCCTTTAAATATGCAACATAAAACTTTAAAAATGACAACCGAGTTTGACGTAATATCTTAGCAATAAGTTTTAACAATATTGCTAAATACTTATTGCAACATAAATTGCCAAAATATGTACGCAATTGAGTGGTTCACACTAGAGATAACATAATTTTGACATTTGTTGCAATTTATATCTAAACTTACAATATGGTGCAGATAAAATCAAAGGAATATGTACTTCAAAATTACTAAACATGTGTTTTAAAACCCGGTCTACTAAATTTTTTTTAAGTCAAACGTTTTTTTCATTTGTTTTTTTCTATTAAGCCTCTAACTGGCAAACGATGTTTTGCAACGAAATTCATACTAATTGCTCCACTCGAAAAACAAATAATAAGTTCTTCAACAACATTGTTTTTCGTGAAAGGCGTGGTAGAGAAGAATGAATGTGTTTTCTTAAAATCATAACTACATTGCAAATTTTAAATTTTCTGAATCAGACTGCGCAGTTTCTGGTATTGAACCTTCGTCAGGGACCTTGTTTTTTTGAATAATGTAATATCTGTTATGTTTTTATTTGTTGGATTGCGTCTATATGAAATTTTCTGTGCAATCACTGACCGTGGTATAGAAAAACTGCTTTCTAATGACACATGCACTCGCACTACACGTTAAACAGAGCGCTTTAGCGCACTGAGCTATCGTCAGGTCGAGTTTTGTTGTGATTAAAACTAGTTTTATTCAATACACGGTGTTTTTGTTCTTGCATACATGATTTCAGAAGTACAACTCCAACAGCACAACAGTTCTATTTTTAGAAACTTACCTCACTCTAATGTCTACTGTTTTCCCATATGTTGTAAGTGATGCCACATCTATGATATATTCTTTCTATATTCGATAGATGGCGCTTACCTAGTTATGGAAGAATTGCAAGAGAGCAAAGTCTGATGTTTTGTTTGAGTTTGAATTTTGTTTATCGTTGCCTAATTTGGCGATATGAGCCAAAATATTTTAGGGGGCATTTTGAAAACTAAAGCATATAAAAAAGAAGTTTCAACAAAAAATATTTCTCTTATCAAGATATAAACACACTCCAAAAACTATTTTTTTGCTCCTATTGAAGAAGATATCACGATTTTCGCTTTTTGGAAAAAGCGAAATTAGGCGAAAAAGTATCGAAACTTCGACTTATATTGTTCAAACATCAACGCTTTGCGACTAATACTTAATGTCTTCCTTCTGCCAAATTTCATAAAAATCCGTCTATTAGTTTATACGTTAAGATGATGTCCTTTAGAAGAATCCTGATAAAATCCTGTGAGCCCTTGGACCAAAGTAAGCACTTATTATTAAAGATAAAGCTTAAATCTTACTTATATTTGATTATAAAGAGTTTCTAGTCAAATTAAATTGGTTTTTAAGATTTTTGAGAACTATGTTTTTTCAAAAACAATTATTTTTTGAAATTTTGATTTTGAAGCTTTCTCGCTTTAAGACTGTGGACGGCACACGAAAATATTTAGAAAATTTAGTTTTCTAATAATTTCTAATTATAAAACGTTCATTTGACGCATTTGTGATACATTTTATAAAGACTGCCCTGAGGCAACAAAACCCGTAAAAATAAAAGATTTTTTTTTAATTTTTACTATTAAAAATAAAATAACAAATTTCTAAAAAACTCCCAAATCCGTAACAATAAACGAATTTGTTTTATTTAACTATCAAAAATTAAATCCCCAGCTTATGAAAACAACAGTTTTCTTTAATTTTTACTATCATTAACTTTTTGGTTCAAATAAAAAGTATTTTGCAAAAAGAAAATTTTACATGAAAATAGTACAGAAAAACAGAATTTATGAGTAGTTTGTTTTTTTTTAATATATGGTGAAATAAGTTTACAAAAAAAATATTCTTTGTAGTTTAAATGCATATTCGTTAAAAAAAAAACAAAGTTTACTGATTACTTTTACAATAGACTAGAAACAGTTACTGTTAAAATATTGTGATTGATATATTTATCTCTTGTATAGACCGTGGCCAAACTAATAGCAAAAAAAAATAGTAACATATTTTGGTAAACCTACTAAAAATTATTTAAAAATGACGCTGCAGAAAAAACTGATAAAATTTGCTGATTTTTTTTTTTTTTTTTTGCTACATATTAGAAAAATGAGAATAGCAAAAATAAACCTGTTGAATGTACAAGATTTTTGTTTTATTGAAGCTTAATTGAAAGTAACAATTAGTCTGTTAAAATCAGTAAAAAGGTTGCTAAATTTAAGAAAGCAAAAAAAAAAAACAACAAAACCATGTCAAATTTTCTAAAATTTTTTTTTTCGAATAAAAATCTGCACTTCTGAAATTAGCAGTCGCATATTTTTTAGCAAATATTTCTGTTGAGTTTAGCTAAATTTGCTATAATTTTCATTCAACCTAACTTAAAGTAAATATATCAGCATTTTGTTGATGTTACAGTAAACTGAAATTTTGTAAACCTAAAAGTATAATTTTTTGCTGTTCTTATCTTACTAATATTTGTCAAGAAAAATTTGATAATTTTAGCAGATTAAAATAAAAAAATTGGTAACCTTTTCTGCTGTTTTTGCAGGTTTATTTCTATTTAAATTTTCTGTTACAAAACGTTTTTAAAGACTAATAAAAAACTAAAAAATTTAAACGGATTTTAAAAGATAGAAAATAAGGCATTCCGAATATGGACATTAAATTGTCCCGTTAAAAAAATTAAGCAACAGAACTCAAATCTCTGGTGGGAATGGAACCCACGACCCCCTCACTGATAAGCCAGCACGCTGCCAACTAGCCTACCGGGGCGCACTTTGTCAATTTATTTTTGTAAATAGTTTTATATCTTTAATTTGGATTAATTTTAATGCAGATTAACCATAACGTAATTTAAAGTACAGTGGTGGTCCTCAAATTAGCCCACAATAATTGTTAAAAAAAAAATATATTTGAAATATATATTAAAGACAATGTAGCCTATGTTTCTGTTAATTACCATAATATTTTTACTTTGAATTTTAACCCTTTAGCTGCCACATTCAAGTATGCTTGCCCAAGCCTTATAATTGTCCAGGTCCTTATAATTGTCCAGGGCATTAGAATTGCCCAGGTAAAACATTGAGTAAATATGTGCGAAGGTGATTTGTAGGGAAGCGTTGGGGTAACAAAAATATCGAGGTTGGTAAATCTCATTCTGGTCCCACTTACCCGTTGGGAGTCCTCAAAAGAAAAAAAATATTCTTCATTTAAGGGTAAAATTAAAAAATTTTAACAAGCAAAATGAAGATCACATTGTATTCAATATATTAAAATAATAAAAACATTAAAAACTCTTTTAATTAAAAATAACAATATGACAAAGGATACTTCATGCTGGGTGGGCTAATTTGGTGACCACCACAGAAGGTATATATTTTTTAGTAATTGAAAAAACTTAATGTTGTAACATTTTAAAGGGGTTTCATATTAAAATAAAAGCTCTTAAACATTGATATAAAATTTATAAAAAAACTATTTTCAATGAATTTATATACAACTTAATGTATCTGCCTTTAAATAAGAAAAATTTCCGTAAAAATATATCAAGTATCCTTAACATTTATTGCAATTATACATCAGTAACCTTTTTTTACTACTTATTGAGTTTTAAACTTTCATGCTGGTATTCTGCATTGTCCTTTAATACTCATTAATTTAAATGCATATGTGAAGCATGCAGCACGTTGCAATGATGTACACTTGAACACTTGTCATCATTAAAACAAAAATCCCACTTCCGTTAATTAATTTTCAACTGTAAAAGCTTAATAATATTAAAAACTTATTAAAAAATCCGTCTTGCGAAAGCCAACATTTTACAAATTGTATGAAATATATTCTTTTGACTTACATAATGAGGTAGAAATAAATATATGGGTTATAGAGTGGTCCGAAAATATGAAAAAAAAATTTTTCAACGTTGTAATAGTACACCGGATAGGAAAAAAAATAAAATTTTAAATTCGAATTATCTAACGCGCTTTATTATTGCAATCGCTTTTCGCTGAGCTTAAAATTATGTAGTTAATTTATATACGCTGAAAACGAAGTTACCAAAATTGTTTTATTCGCTTAAATCGAATTACTGACTACTGCGATCTAGAAGTGATGGGAGCCTGAAATTTGTGTATCCATTTTTCCACTGGACATACATACAAACAATATAAAATAAATTTAATGTGGAAATTTTAATACTTTTTAAGCACAGCAAATTTCTATATTATTTTAACGAGTAATTTTTCGAAACTTTCCGACTTTGATAAAATTTGGTGAGTAGGTTTGGTAGTGCACGCATTTTGATATATGGAACAATGAGGAATTGGTACATAAGTTAAATAGTCCTAATTTTTGATGTGTGAAAGTAAATTCTTTTTGCATAGAAATTGTTCAGAAATTTTATAAAATACATTTTTTTTTCCATAAAAAATTCAAAAGTATTTTCTGAAATCAATCCCCAGTTAATTTTTTTATATTTTTTACACAAATAGTGTTCTGAACACCTTGAAAATCCAATTTAATCTCCAATTATCTAACTCGACCCACCAAAAATTACTAACATTTTTGGATCTATGAAGCTTTTTCTTAAAGTTGAAGAAATTTTTCATTCACATTGTG
The DNA here is from genome assembly GCA_021234595.1 of Delia radicum. Classification (NCBI taxonomy): domain Eukaryota; kingdom Metazoa; phylum Arthropoda; class Insecta; order Diptera; family Anthomyiidae; genus Delia; species Delia radicum. The sequence continues at coordinate 63,922,825 of CM037854.1, read as the reverse complement.
AAGAAAACTTCATTAGGTCCGTGAAAAAAATCATTAAATCTCGTCCAATATTTCTTGTCTGTGTATTAAGTAGTCTTATATTAACTACTTATACTCCCGGTAATAAAGGGTCCGCCATCTAGCGTTTTTTTTTTCAACTAGTGCTTATTTCGTGAATGGTAACACTTAGCTCATGTCTGATTTGACAGATAATTAGTTTTATCCTTCCGCAGAACGAATTTGGTCCGTATGTTCGTTATCTTGTGAAAAAGTGAAAGAAACTGGCACCCTCATCGATAAACCAAAGCGTGAAAAGCCAAAAACAGTGCGTACACCCAAAAATATTGCTGCTGTGGCAGAAAGTGGGCGTGAAGCGCCATCAACATCAATTCACCGTCGTTCTCAACAATTGAACATTTCGGAGACATCATTGAGACGAATTTTGCATAAAGACCTTGGTATGACGCCATACAAAGTGTAATTGGTTCAGGAGTTCAAAAAAAAAAGTTATTTGGCGGACCCTATATGTTGACCTGCCTCTCGTCAGATCCGGAAAGAAGATTTTATCAGATGTATTCTGTTAATTCAGCTTAAAAATTCTGTTGATTTAGTTCTTAGTTAATTGTACTAATACTGTCAATAACAATTTAGTGCCTGCGTTCTGTATTAGTTTCAGTGAGAAAAATCTTTCTATACAACATATCGTCACCTGAAATAAAAAAGGGCGTACCAAACAAAGTTTCCAAACCCGGCTTTATTGATAATTATGATTCGTTTGGCTAAACTACATTCCTTCACAAAATTTTGGACTTCTGTATCGAACTAAATAGTAAATCAGTTTAATTAACAATATTTTAAAAATATCTGTTTCCGTTTTTTGCATTCGCACACATATAGTTGAGCAAAAAAAAAAAAAAAAGTAATGGAAATATGTGGTATATATCATCAGCATATTGAAGCTAGAAACGTTAGACAAATATAGAAGTTATTTTTATGAACTTATTGAAATATACATTTGTGAAAAAAAAAAAAATGTTTTCTGAATGTGGAAATTACTTTGAAAGAATATCTTTATGTGTAGATTTATGAAATATGAAAATTATCTTTTATTTGTTTTTAAATTGGGTAAAGTACAAATACGGACGCGACAAGACGGACGCAATAATTTTTGCCAAGAAAAAAAAACACTAAATTTGATAATAATAATGATTCAACTTTAATTAAAAAAAACCTAAAAAAAACTATAACATAAAGTTAACTTCAAAAATGAAACCGAAATAAAGTTCTATATTCTCAATTAGGGATTTTTGGATATATAATCGTTAATAAAGTAGTTTCTTAGTTAATTGTAATTATAGATTTTAATGAATAATGTGTCCGAGAAACCTCAATGCTTTCGTTGTCGAAATATGAAAATCAATGTAGGCTTTTAATCCGTTTAATATTGGGAACATTCTGCCGCAGCTCAGCCAGTTCAGGTGACGAACCCTCAGTTGGTTCTGTCGATATATATAAAAGCTTAACTCCATCAATGTAGTTTCTTGCACATCGATAATTAATAAAACGATAAAGCATCTTTGAGAAAAATATTTTTTGAGATAAGGTAATTGTTAGTAGAAAATTTCTAAATTACAAAAACAAAAATAATATTATTTTAAACACTCTTAAAACACATAACAAAAACTGATATAAATAGCAGAAAGGCTCAGTTGTTGGCTTGTAGTTGTATATTTCGGCCAAAAAATGAGAAAAATTTATTTGAAAGTCAAGTAAAATATTAATTGATTTAATTAAATATTTGCTTAGAAACAAATTTAATTTAAATCAAATCTTTAATTATATATTTTAGGTTGATAATACTTTGTAAATGCCACTTTTTCTTAACAATTTCAATCTACAAAACATCTGTTAATACAAACTGGCTTAAGACGTCTGAAAGGAGGGTTAAGACGTCTGAAGGGAGGGTTACGGACAGCCCCACAAATAAAATTTTACATAGTTTTTCTATTTTTAATACGAACTTTCGAAAATTTTGAAAATTTTTTCAAAATTTCTTTGAAATTAATTGAACTTTAAGACATACAGCCATTTTTTTTCTCAAATGTATGTGTTTATGACATAAAACGCAAAAATTTCACAATTTTTAAAAAATATATAAAAAATTTTAATATTTTATGGACAATTAAGAAATTGTAAAAAATTTAACATCGGTTATTACGAACATCGCTTATAACAAATTAATTTTATTGATTAATCGAAGTTCGGCTTAACCAGGTTTTACTGTACTACTAAAACTATGTCAGGTTTGGCATGTGAAACTTTTAAAAAAATGTTCCAAAGTTAGTTTATTTTTCGAAAAGTGTTAAAAATCGGTTGGCTTAAAACGATTAAATTTTCATATGTTTTTAAAAAATCTTTAACCGTCTTTAATTCTTATTTTGTCAATGTTTAAACTTGGGTTGCCAATATTTCCACTAGAGCTTGTTTTAAGGCAATACAAATTACAAAACAATCTTTATTGTTCTATAATTTCCTAAGTTTTTTTTTTTGAAAAATTTCTACCGGATATATGAAGTGGCCTTAATGAGTTAAGCTTTAAGCTGCGCTGCTATGGTTAAAAAGAGATACTCGTAATAATGCAGGCTCTTGGAGTGTAAATGGCGAAATAAGTCTGTAAGGGAATATAAAAAAATATTAAAATTAATGTTACACTTTCACGCCACACAGTGGTTCCAAACACAAAAAACATGGTAATAAATATAGATGTTTTAAACTACTGGTCCAATCGGGAAATGGTGTTCCCAAAAATTGAAAAGCGGGAGCTAACCTTTAAGGAAAATGTTTCTGTGGTCACCCTGTTTTAACACAGGGTGTGCTACAGGGTGTCAAAGTTGACCATCTCGAGTATGAAAGAGCTTTAAAGGGGTATAACTTCTATAACCATGCATCGATTTTAGTGTTTTTTGGACTTTTTTAAATCTAGGTTACGAGACAAAGCAAAAACATGCTTCATGTACCATAGTAACTCTTACAGTTAAAAAAATATTTCACTTTGAATTTCAAAATCTTCATTTTTCGCCTTGACTTTTTTAATAGTTTTGCCAATAGATTATTCATTTTTCAAAGAAAATGCTCAAAATTTTTTCAAGTCATTCTAATGACCTTTCTTAAACTCCTAAAGAAAACTTTTTGAATTATCTTAAGCCGTTTCGCAGTGATACTATTTTAAACTCAAAAATTAAAAGTGTGTTCTGAAAAATGGGGTTTTTTGGTCAGATAAGGGGTAACTTCACACACCTTTATATATATTTTGCTGATATTTTTTGGATTAGTTTTTTACATAGTTTGATAGAGTAGACTTCAAAAATGCTTAATGGTATAGTTTAAAGCATTTTTGGATATGCACCCTACGTCCAGCATTGGTCGAAAATGATGAATTTTTGAACGGAATTCTATGTTTATGACCGTGATAAAAAAAAGTCACGCCACTTAGAGACGATTTGAAATTTTTATACTGTAAAGAGATTTATTCTAATGAGTTTGCCACTTCATTTGCCGCCGCCCGCTCAAAAACGTAGCCTGGAGAGCAAATTTTGTGGAAAAAAGTCATTTTTTCAAAAGCCTTTTTTTGATTTATAAAAAAAGCGTACTTATATTATCAATTTCAGCAAGATTTTATTTTATTTTTAATAAAACGTAAATAATTGTCCTACATTCCAAAAATCTTTTCGATATTGCTTATGGTTATTTTTACATAAAACATCAAAGTTCAATGTAGTATATCTAACTATAATTAATTGTACATTTATTGGCTTTTGCTTTCGGTAATGTTAAAAAATTTAAATAATTTACATATTATTAAATTAGACTTAGTTATCAATTCAACGATGCATAAATCGTTTATCTAGTGTAATAAATGAATTCAAACTATTGCGCTTAAATCAGGCATTTCAGGTCAAATTGCAGTATTTAACAAATTTATATATTCAGGTATACAGAGCGTGTTGCATTATATTTCTCTAAAAGGGTTACGGGTTTTTTTATTTTTTTAATACTATTTCAAAAACCTAATAAGATATAAATGCAGGTAGAAAATGCGTTTTATGATGTAACATTTGCATAACATATTGTTTTAATGGGCTAATATAATGCGTTTTTTTTTATTTTACCTATTTCAGTTTTTGTTTTTACAAATCCAGTACCTGCTCGATTTTTTGTTTATAAAAAAACAAATATTTGTAATATATAAGCGTAGTAATTTTAAAAGGAGGTTATTTGAGTTAAGCAGTCATGGAGGTTACAATAAAATATAGCTCCCTTTGTAAAGTAATTTGGGATACTCTTGCCAATACTGATATACGATCGGAAAAAATAGGAAAACTGATTGATACCATTGTCTACTCGTATGGCTTAAATATAAAGCCAGATGAAATTGAAAATTTTTACAAAATTTATGAAAAAAGGATTAAAGATTCCGATTATTCTATACAAAAATTTATGAAGAAGAGTCAAGATTGGCTTAATAAGGAGATGTCAGTAGTTATTGAACAGAAAAAAAGGGGCCGCCCTAAAAAAGATTATGAAGAGGTCCAGATTAGGACTAAGAAGGTAAAACAGGAAGAAATGATTAACACACACTCCGCTAATGAAATAAAGGATTCTTTTAAAGCAGCTTTGACACGTATACAGCCTAAAGAAACAGGGAAAATTGTCGACGTCCTACCAACTGCGTCTCCTAAGCGTTTGAAGCGCATGATACAAAGTATTCCAACACCAAAATCATCAACTTCCTTTACCAGTGAAGATGCATTAGCTCTTTTTCTAAATTTGGGGTTAACGAGAAATAAATATGGTATTTTAAGAAAAGCTCTCATTGAAAAAGGATATGATATTTTTCCTAGCAGTAAAGCAATAAAAGAAACAAAAGAAAATATTTTAAAACCAATAACATCCCCAGTGCCTCTATTGAAGGCGCAAAAGTTGAACTATCACAGTTAATTGACAATACTGTTTCTAGAATTATGTCCACATTTAGCAGCAAATATATTGAAAGATGCAAGCAATCTGATGTCGTGTTAATGTTCAAATGGGGCTGTGATGGCACATCTGGGTTTTCCGAATACAAACAACCATCTGGAAGCAGCAAAGAAAAAAGTTTTTCATCAATTTTTATGGCTTCTTTTGTGCCGTTAAGAATGCGGTTGTATAATAAATTACCTTCAACCTCGTCTGCAAATGATATATGGACGAATTTAACCCCTGGATCTAAATTTTTATGTCGTCCAATACGATTTGAATATGTAAAAGAAGACATGATTTCAACACAAAGTTTAGTAGATTCAATAGAAAGGGAAATTTCGAGCTTGTCTCCACTTTACGTGGAAATATCTGGACAAGTTATTAAAGTTTCATTTCAACCACAACTTACAATGATTGATGGAAAAGTTGCAAATGCAATTACAGACACAACATCTACTTGGAAATGTAATATATGTGGAAAATTAAGTTCACAGTTTCATGAAGATAGTGATACAATTTCTATGAACGAAAACGCTCTGAGGTTTGGGATATCGCCACTTCATGCCAGAATAAGATTTATGGAATATTGTTTACACCTCGCATACGATCTCAAATACCGCCTTATTCCAGGAAACCTAAGCCTTTCCGTAAACAAAAACACTGATCTACACAACATGAGAAAAGAAGAGAAGAAAAGAATTCAAGATGAATTTAAATTAAGACTTGGATTAATCATTGATACGCCCCTTCAGGGGTTTGGAAGTTCCAATGACGGAAATACAGCAAGGCGTTTTTTCGAAGATCCAGAAACTACCTCCTCAATTACGGGTCTCGATAAAAACCTACTAAAACGTTTTAAAGTTATATTAGCAGTCATTAACAGTAAAAAACCTATTAATGTGGCTAAATTTAAACTCTTTGCCAATGAAACAAAAGACATTATACTCACCATGTACTCTTGGAGGCCAATGACACCAACAGTACATAAAGTATTAGCTCATGCCAAAGAAATAATAGAAAACAGTATGTTGCCTTTAGGCGAACTGACTGAAGAAGCCCAGGAGGCCAGAAATAGAGACGTCAAACATTTTAGGCTTTTTAACACACGTAAGTGCTCCAGAATAGCTCAAAATTCCGATTTGATGGAATTTTTATTAATATCATCGGATCCAGTACTTTACTCCATAAGAACAAAATGGTTACCAAAAATAAGCATAGACATTGAAAAGGAAGATTCTGAATCTATGCATATAAACGACCTTTTAACTTTTGATACTTCAGACTACTTTGTAGAAAATGTGTAGTCCTTAGGAATATATTCATATTTTTAGCACAATTACTACTGTACCAGTTAAATTTAATAAAACCTTATCTTTAGAACAAAAAAAAACATTATTTTGTCTTTCAATAAATGAATATATGGTAGTTATTTACCTGTTTTATATGGAAAATTAGAACAATATATTATGCAAATGTTACATCATAAAACGCATTTTCTACCTGCATTTATATCTTATTAGGTTTTTGAAATAGTATTAAAAAAATAAAAAAACCCGTAACCCTTTTAGAGAATATAATGCAACACGCTCTGTATACCTGAATATATAAATTTGTTAAATACTGCAATTTGACCTGAAATGCCTGATTTAAGCGCAATAGTTTGAATTCATTTATTACACTAGATAAACGATTTATGCATCGTTGAATTGATAACTAAGTCTAATTTAATAATATGTAAATTATTTAAATTTTTTAACATTACCGAAAGCAAAAGCCAATAAATGTACAATTAATTATAGTTAGATATACTACATTGAACTTTGATGTTTTATGTAAAAATAACCATAAGCAATATCGAAAAGATTTTTGGAATGTAGGACAATTATTTACGTTTTATTAAAAATAAAATAAAATCTTGCTGAAATTGATAATATAAGTACGCTTTTTTTATAAATCAAAAAAGGCTTTTGAAAAAATGACTTTTTTCCACAAAATTTGCTCTCCAGGCTACGTTTTTGAGCGGGCGGCGGCAAATGAAGTGGCAAACTCATTAGAATAAATCTCTTTACAGTATAAAAATTTCAAATCGTCTCTAAGTGGCGTGACTTTTTTTTATCACGGTCATAAACATAGAATTCCGTTCAAAAATTCATCATTTTCGACCAATGCTGGACGTAGGGTGCATATCCAAAAATGCTTTAAACTATACCATTAAGCATTTTTGAAGTCTACTCTATCAAACTATGTAAAAAACTAATCCAAAAAATATCAGCAAAATATATATAAAGGTGTGTGAAGTTACCCCTTATCTGACCAAAAAACCCCATTTTTCAGAACACACTTTAATTTTTGAGTTTAAAATAGTATCACTGCGAAACGGCTTAAGATAATTCAAAAAAGTTTTCTTTAGGAGTTTAAGAAAGGTCATTAGAATGACTTGAAAAAATTTTGAGCATTTTCTTTGAAAAATGAATAATCTATTAGCAAAACTATTAAAAAGTCAAGGCGAAAAATGAAGATTTTGAAATTCAAAGTGAAATATTTTTTAACTGTAAGAGTTACTATGGTACATGAAGCATGTTTTTGCTTTGTCTCGTAACCTAGATTTAAAAAAGTCCAAAAAACACTAAAATCGATGCATGGTTATAGAAGTTATACCCCTTTAAAGCTCTTTCATACTCGAGATGGTCACTTTGACACCCTGTAGCACACCCTGTGTTAAAACAGGGTGACCACAGAAACCATTTTCCTTAAAGGTTAGCTCCCGCTTTTCAATTTTTGGGAACACCATTTCCCGATTGGACCAGTAGTTTAAAACATCTATATTTATTACCATGTTTTTTGTGTTTGGAACCACTGTGCGCCAATTATATGTTTTAAAATTTGTATATATATAAAAATAATTATGTGCTGTTTACGCATCACGTTTCAGGTGAGACAAACAAAATGCATACAATACAAGCAAAATAAATAAAAATTGTTGCACTCACTCATTGTATACATTATTTTTTTTAAAAAAACCTACTTTTATTTGGTATGAATAAGTAAATCTTAAAAAAACCTTAACATTTATTAATGTATATTTAATTAAATTGACAGTTTTCGAAACTCAATATCGCGAAACCAATATAGAGCATAATTTTTTAAAAGATCAGATTCTCTTACAATTTTTTACTCACGGTTTTTTCTTTTTTTTTTTTTTTGATTGGTAAAACTAATATGTTTGATTTGAATCTAAACTTATATTCAGAATTTCTCAATATCTTTTGGTTTTTTGCATTTTACTTTTTCCAGTAATATTGAATTTCGTGAATTTTTCGGTGATTTTGATTGGAACTTATGAGTGTGAGTCAAAATTGACTCAAGTGTTCGAAGAACTTCATCGCAACCGGTCACTTTAAAAAGTATGAGAGCCATTTTAAATAACCCGTACTGAAACTTTAATTTTAAATATTAAAAATTGGAATTTGAAAATAGAACTTTTTATATTAATAAATTTTTATTTAAATGATACGGTTCCTGATATTCAATATAGCGGCCATAGTCTTTAAAAGCAAATAAATCACATTAAACTTATCAAAAACGGTTTTTTTAAGTTAATACTGACTTATCATAAGTAAAAATAGAAATAATGTCAAGATTTGTCAATCACTATTTAAATATTTTTTATAATTTAGTTAAAATTTCTAAATCTAAAAGCCTTTATTGGTATTTCATAAGTTCCTCTTCTTGTTTAGCATTTGTGGTATTTTTATCTTTTCATTTATTAATCGTAGACAAAGACCACTTTCATGTTGTTTATTATCAACTATGTTCCAAAATGCAGGAGTTTATACTAAAAAAGATTCCCCATAACACAAACTACAATTTGCCTTCAGTAGAAAATTTAAAGAATTTAATAGAAATTGTTAAAGTATAAGACTATCAATTTTGGAAATATTTACTTCAACAGCAAAAGAAAGACTAACAAATGTGCATAATATCTTCAAGTCATACAAGTTTACCAAAATCTTTTTAGTCATGCTAGGAATTTTTGGAAATTTTTCTACAAACTATATACTTTATGCTTTAAAGTTCATAAAATATTGCATACTTTTGTCCAATATGAAGAAAGTATTCTACTTGAAATGCTTTCAAATTAGTAGTATACTCTAAGGGGTATATGAAAAAAAAGTATAACAACTAATTTCCTTTGGAACGTTAAACTTAAAGATAACTATGAAAACGATTTTTGCATGATTTTCAGAATAAACGTCACAGATTCAAAAAGTATATGATCTTTTATTTTCAGCAATTAATATAGATAGAAATTTTATTCAGTTTTGAATTAAATTTGAAGCCTTAAAATATGTTTCACAATATTATAAATAAATGCTGTTCTAGCAAACTTTTAAATATTTAATTCTTTTGATGCATATGTTAGGAAGTGGAATTTAATTTGGAAATTGATAAAGTTTCTGTCTGGATTTATTTTAATATTATACTTTTTAAGCAGTTTTAATTTAGTAACTGCCTCAAAAGCGGTACTTTCGGATCAAACATTCCCGATTTCAAGGAAATTCGCCATAACTGCATACTCGACAAGAAGTCGACGAAATAAAATTTCAGATTTCAGAAACGTTAAAAATAGACTGAAGTATCGTTACAAAATGGACTTAATCTTTTAAACTATACAAAATTCTTGGTGGCCATATTTTTTAGGACAAATGTACCATTGAAAATTATATGCATATACATTTGTTTCAAGAAATGTTAATTTTTTTAAATTCTTAACAAAATAGATGTTTAGTATTGAACTCTCCTCTACATATATGTGAAATATTGAATGGTCTCTGCGTTATAGCCAAAAACTTGGTCCTAAGTATGTTTTTTTTTAAATTTAATACATATTTTTGCCTATGCATGTGTACATTTTCACATGAACGTGTGTTAGCCCAGTAAAAAATGTTCGTGTTTTTAAAATCAGGCTAAAACAAACGCGCTGATGTAAGTGCTTGCACAGAAAAAACTGAAAACGGGTTTCAATTAAAAAATTTATTGAATCAATTAAAATTTGAATTGATTTTGCAACTATCACGGTAATGAAAATATTAATTAAAACTTTTATTGAAAATGAAAAAGAAAAAAGCTATAAATAAATATGATTCTCAAAAAAAAAAAGTATGTGAACGACACGTTTGTATGTGTATGTATTTTAGTAATAATGTATCTGTATGTGTGTGTTCTTGCTTGTTTTGTTTGTAGACTACAAATACATTTAGCGCTAAAACTTTTCTATTTAACATACAGTATATGTAAAATAGTTTGAATAGTTTAGTCAAAGTTCTGTGATACTACAGTCAGCTTAAACTGTGATTTTCTGTGTACTGTGTTGTTAATATTTATTTAATTATTATTTCAAATTCTGTGTATTGATGTCCAGTTTTATTTACAAATACATTTTACATATTATCTGACTATGTAACCAAAATCATTTTATAACTTTACGCTCCTGAAGAAGTTTGAATAAAGCAAACGAAACGTTGAGCAAAAACGTGATAAATTGATTTTTATTTACAAATAATGAGATTGTTGACCAAAAATAGCCCGTAAGGAAACCCCTTTTTAAAATCTAGTTTGAGAATTATGTTTAAAATAAAATATGTATTTATATATTTTAAAGTCAATTAAATATTAATTGAGTCAATTTAAAATTTGTTTAGAAACACATTAAATTAATATCAAATCTTTTATTAGATATTTTAGGTTGATTATATTTTCTGTGTACTATTACAATAATACTGAGAAGCAGCGAAAAAAAACGAATAAATTTCTTATAAAAATAAACCAAACAAAATCATTTAGCTTACTGTTTTCCCTAACACAGGATGCAGGTTGTAAGCAGCTTACCCTAATCGCTTATAAGAATACGGGTTGTAATGCAGAATGTTTTATATCGTGGATTATAAACGATCTGTACCAGTTTTCGCGAGTGATTTCGATTCTGTTTGGTGTTTTTCGAGTATGTTATTAAAATAATTAGAAATTCCAACTGTTTCTGTAGACCTAGCACGTGGAGCGCTGAAAAAAAATTAATAAAATTATTATATTATATGCCTTAAAATTTACAACAAAAAATTAATATCTGTAAAATTTTATGTAAAATAAAATATATAACACTCATATTATTACTTTTAATCGTAAAAATGTAGACATAAAATATGATATTACTGAAAGCCTGGAAATCACAGCTTTTTATAAGCGCTTAATTCAGCTCTTATTTTGCCCAAATACAATGCTTCCAAGTTGGTATTCGCCCTATATAAAATCATGGTATATGTAAGCTAGTTTGTAAGGGATTATTTTTGGCTTACTCCCTTACAAACCTGCTTGCAAGTAAGCAGAATTTTTTACTGGGAGGTATTAGGGTGTTACAAGGATATAAAAGAAAATTTGTTTGGTAATTAAAAATTAGTTTTTCTAGCACAATATTGGTTGTAATGATTTCAAACAGGGTGGGTTTTACAACAATAAGAGTAGGTTTGCCAGTACTATTTTGTTTGTACCGTTGGCAATTTCTACCTGATTAGAGAATCACATTTTCTAGCCACATTTTAGGGAGGTGCACCGATGGAAAATCTAAACTTGATTCCATGTGACGACATTAGTACAATACATTGTTTCTAAACCAAATATTTAATTGAATCAATTAATATTTTAATTGACTTTTAAATATATAAATACATATTTTATTTTAGACCTCAATTATCATATTATTTTTTCATACACTGTATGCATAAATAGAAATGTTCAGTATTAAATACCAAATACATTTGAAGTTAACAAACAAACATGCACCCACACAAACAGACTTAGCATTGCAAAAAAACACACATACCAACGTATAGATCACACACTTTTCTTGTGAGTATCATATTTTTTTTTTGTAGATGTTATTTATAATTTTTTTTTCCTTCTTAATTTTAATAAAAGTCTTAATTGATAGTATCATTGCCGTGATAGGTGCAAAATCAATTAAATATTAATTGATTCAATAATTTTTTAATTGAAACCCGTTTTTAGTTTTTTTCTGTCGTTTATTCGACTCATATAAACTAGGGCGGGTTCTAATAACTTTTTCAGGGTTTTAGCTATAACTAAGTGACCAAACGAGATACCAACCGGAATTTTTTACACAAATGTAGAGGAGAGTAGAACGGACTATATGTTATCAAGAATTAAAAAGTGCTCATTTTGGAATATGAGCATTTATAGCTTAACAGAGTATAGCTTAACCTAAAAAAATAAGGCTAACTCGATTTTTTAACTTGTATAGTTTTAAAGTTATATACAATTTTGTAACCATACTTAAGTCACATTTCATGGTTTTTTTTTGCAATTTTCGTGAAGGATCCGCAATCGAAACTTTATATTCATCGGTTTCTTATCGAGTATGATAGTTATGGTGCTAAATTTATGAAATCTGAAAGGTCAATCCAAATGGTGATTGAGTTGATCTGCTTTCACTCCTATCCATAAATATCATCATTCATTTCCTACTTTTAGCATTAAAAAAATTATCTTTATATTGTCTACTTTTAAGGATATTTTATTTAATTGTATATTCTCATGCATACTAATTAACTCACATTTTTTTAAACACATAAATTATCATGTTTATTTTTGTTCCTAGATAATGAAGCGCAAGTAGTTTTATATAAATATAACTTAATATAGTTTTTAGTTTACAGATAATTTAATTTGCTACAAAATTTACATAATAATAATATTAATTCATATTCTGTTTCTCTATCTCTCTCTTCCTTTTTAATTATTTTTAATATAATTTTCAACTTCTAGTTTTACGTGTTTGTTGTGGGTAATAACAAAAAAAATTATAAATTTATTTACATAAAATACACACACATACAGTATTAGTGTTGGTATTTGTGGTATATACTCGTCGTCGTGAGGCGCATATTAAATATCCAGGACCAGATGATGACTGTACGCGAAAATATCATTAACTATGATGATGAGGGTGGTGGTGAAGATTGATATGACTGCATTTGATTATAACACCATTGCAAATACCCATAGGTGGTCCCATGCCACCAGAATTGGCATCGATGAAAATGCCAATAATGTGTAAGTATTTGTATTATAAAAAGTTTACAGTATAAAAAAAAATATATATATAAAATGAGGTCAATAAGTTGTTAACAAGTTCACTATTATTTTATTTTTATCACACTACCTCTTGTTCCATATTATTGTATACACTTGGAGTGTTAATTTGTTAATTTGGTATATATTTTAATAACAATTTTGATTAGTATTTTTTAACAACAATAAATAACAAGTAAAAAAATAACAAGTAATAATAATATTAAAACCAACAGACTTGGGCGACGTCAATTACATTTCAAAATCGTTCTCTTGTGAAATTTTTCTATATCATTAATAATTTCAGAACTACGCTCACACTTGTGGGCTTAAACGCTTCCTTGGGAATTTCCAATTTTGCCAATACCAGACATGGGACATAATTCCAATATCTGTGTATTTAATTACAGGCCAATTACTTTTTTATGTTCAATTACAGGGTGTAATTGAGTAATTGTCCTGTAATTAAATACCCAGATGTTGTTACTAATCTCCATGTTTGGTATTAAAGATTTTACAAATTTCCAGGAAGCGATTAAGCTCACAAGTGTGAGTGTAGGTCTGAAATTATAAATGATATAGAAAAATTTCATAAGTGAACGATTTTCAATGTAATGGACGTTTTTAAAGTTTTTGTTTAGATTATTTTTTGATAACACAAATGAGATCAGTTTTGTGAGAAGCGAGGTAGAGAAGAATAAGCTTATTTATAAAAATCATAAATACATTGTAAATTTTCAATTGAATCAGACTGCAGTTTCTGGCAAATAATATTCATCAGTGATTCGGAGAATACTGTAATATTTTTTAATGTGTTTATATTGGTTGGTTGCGCCTATATAAAACACTTCTGTGCAACTGTGGTAAGATAAACTGCTTTCTAATAAAACATGCTCTATGCAGTTTTTTACATTTTGTAGGTTTTTTTCTGCTCATTTTTCGTGAAATAAGAAAACATTTTGTCATTTGGTATATTTATAACAAATACACTAAAAAGACACCTCACCATAATATTTGAATGAAATATTCAGTTGCTTTTTACAAAACTGTGTTCAAAGAAAACTTGGAAATAAATAAAAGTTGGTGGTTTTTGGTTGGGCTTTAAAATATCTTGACAAATCATATATTATATTTATTCTGACGAGCATTAAAAATTCTTGTAAATTGTGGTGTAAAATTAAGACAACTATATTGGTTGATGTTTGAATACGAACTGTTTGTTTATTTATCAAACTTAAAGCTAGGTAGCTATGGAAGAAAGACCAACGTGTGTATAAAGACCGTGTGAATATTTACCTTGATAAAAATAAGGTATGAGGTGCTATTAAGTTACACGTGTGCATTTGTATGCTCAGAAAAGGCTGGCATTTAAAATGGTTGATTCTGTCTGGCATTTCCATAGTTGGGACTATACATATGCCATATTCACGGTTGGAATAATCACACGTTACAAAATCAAGCGAAATTAAGATCGTCTGGCAAGCCTAGTGCAGTGGCATCCTTACTGCACATTACTTCTGCGAATACGTTCTTTATTATTTGCCGAATTTGTGATAATACCACCACCGTTTACCGACAGTATTGACTCCATTTAGGTTAGCAAATTAAAAAAACAACATTATACAACTTTCTGAACTTAATTTATTAAATGTATTTTCAACACAATCTATAGAATCACCAATACTTTTTGGTGATTGTTGAAGAGACTTGAATTTCAAAAATGGCATTCCATTGGTTGAATGACAACTGCCTATGTAGGAAATATCAAACGTAGCAATAAAACAGTACTGACAAACTACTGCAATTCTTTTAAAAACTCCCCGTGCTAAAATTTAACAAAGGTTCAACTATTTTGTTTGCAGCATGTGTTTTGCCAGTACAACAATTCTTTGCCAACACTGCTTAACCAATATTACAATCAATTAAAAACATTTTTTTTTATTTTATTTTATATCACACGTTTTAACATGACGTATGAGACTAAAACCGAACGTTTCCAGCTTTTTTGAAGCGTTTTTATTTCACATATATCTCAAAATTAACTTATTTTAAAGCTATTTAAAAACCAAATTTTTTGGGATTAAAACGGTGGCCAGTTCACTCAAACAACGGTTGGCTACTGTTACCAATGGGTAACAGGACAATACTGTTAAGATTGTTAATCCCATTTTGCACTAAAGCATATCCGACAATTGCCGAAGCTTTGCCAAAACTGTGCTCATTGCATGTTTCTGCCTTGATACTTACTTGGTATGATCAATGAATCTTCCATTTTCATATTCAAAAAAAAATAAAAATTGTTCAAAAAAATTGAGCAAACGATTATAAACATTATATGAAGACAAAACCGCAAATTCGTCTACATAAAATTAATCAGTATATCGTCCTAACTTTTTTTTATTTTTAAAAATACATACTTTCTTTTTAAATCCGACATAATCCCAACGATTTTATAGAAATGTATGACATAATATGGAACAGAGGTAGTATTTTTTATTATTATGTTGTATGAAAAAAATTTTGTAACATTAACTTTTAATTGCTTTATATTACTTTTTTTTTAACTTCCAGATTCCTGTTATGACTTTAATATGCCTGTCAAGAACCAAATGTTGGCATGTTTATCGAAGAACATAAAAACGTGCTGATGGTGATCCCCATGCTCCACCCTTTGATGATTTACGTAATTATGCTTATGAAGGTGGTGGCAGTACAGCTGGTTCATTAGTTCGTTAGCTTCAGGTTAGTTAATAAATTAAAATTTATATTCAGAATTATTTTCTTTTAGCTTTAGTTCATTAATGCTTCCATGATAAAATAAAAAAACAAATTGCACTCAATATTCGTAGCTCCAAAAGTAGTTTTCAAATTAGTTTGTATTTACAAAAAAAATTAGTCCCTTAATAATTTGATTGAAATCCCAAATCAAATGATATTTTAAAAAATATGTACAACTAAACATTTGCTTTAGAAAATGTAAAAAACAATTGTTCGTGAATTGATAAAATATCCATTGATATAAAAATTTTAAATAATTGATCCACTATTTTTGTTTAAGCTAAATCAGAACTCAATAAGCTAACTAAATCAGAACTCAATAGTTCTTGGCTACGAATTACTTTCTAATACGATTGATATGTGGCTACGAACTACTTTCTAAAACGTTTGATGTGTGTGTTCTATAGGGTTATAACTTTTTTGTTTTGCAAATGTTTTCTCATTACCACACGTGGTCAAAACAAAAGTCTCCCGCATCATTAAAAGTTCCATACGCCTAATGGAAAAGTTTCATTAAAATTGGTGAAGCTTTTTGATAAAATTATATAAATTTTTAATTCACTTTATGTAGATCAGTTCATTAGTTTAGTGAAAAATTGCATTAAAATGCGGCCAACAAAATTGTCTGTGTTCAATTTGAATAAATTCTTTAAAAAAAGTATATTTATTAATAACATTACTAAAAAAATACCGGGAATTCCCGAAGTATTTCCCGGTATTTCAGAATGAAAAATGTCAGTAATTCCCATGAAAAACTCTAAACATAACCCAATGTTACATCTGAATTAAAAAACTCATACTCTTCTGTCCTGTTTGGATAAAAATTACCCATTTTGAAAAAACAAGTTAAATTCTATATGTTAACATGCTGGTTTTGCAGTAAATTCAATATTAATAAATTTATTTCATCAAAGATTTTGTTAATGCGAAATAATTGAGAAAAAAGTATTAAAAAAATTTTTTTTTTTTGGTAACTCTGGCAACCCTATAGCTTTAAATTGTGGAGTCGGGAATTCACTTAAAAGGTCATAACTTTTGATGTGTAAAGAATATCCACAAATTTATTTTTGCATAAGAACGGCTAGGTTTATAAAAATTATTGAAAAAAAATCTTTAAATCAATTTTTGGAAAAAAAATCCTTTTATACAATAGCTAACCATGTGTTCTAAATACCCTGAAAATTTCAGAGTGGAAAGCTCCTTACTTAGTGAGATATCAGAAAAAATGTAGAAGTATGTACACCATAAAATGTGTTTTTTTTTTTTTTAATTGTTGCTATTGAAAAACTGCTATTACTATTATGGGGGCAAACATGCATTTGCATGAACTTCCGGTCCCTGCATATAAGTTTTATAATTAATAATGTTTGAATATCTTTTTTGTTAGGTTTGCTAAAAATAATCTACGTGGTGTAAAAATTTTTAAAATTGGAGAATAACATTTTTTACTTATGGCCTGTTCCTCGATCTCGAACGAAAACCTAGTCGAAAGAAATCTAGTCACTCGAATTCGAATCAATT